>CAJPDP010982149.1:0-12410 GCA_905336975.1 Bombina variegata variegata
TTGTGAAGGTTTAAAGAGAAGACCAAGTAGCAGTTTTGCATATCTGTTCAAAAGATGCCTCATTTCTAAAGACCAAGATGTGGAAACAGATCTAGTAGAATGAGCCGTGATACGAGGCGGTGGAGATTTTTCTGCCTCCAAGTAAACTCTGCATATAAGTTGCTTTAATCAAGGGGCCAAAGTGACTGCAGAAGCCTTTTGACCCTTACGCTGCCCTGAAAAATAAATAAACAAGGATTTAGACTGTCTAAAATCCTTTGTAGCTTGATGATAAAAAAATTACAAATTGTGTGGGAGACATTCTTTAGCATTCTTAGGTAAAGGACACAATGAAGGTACCACAATCTCCGAATTGCTATTTCTAAAAGAAACAACCATCAGTAAAAAAGTGTAGTGAGTTTTCGACACTGCCTTGACTTGATGGAACACTAAATAAGGAGACTCACAAGATAAGGCTGAAAGCTCTGACACCCGTCTAGCTGACCAGATAGCCACAAGAAACAAGGTCTTCCAAGACAAGAGTTGGATATTCAGATTGTGCATAGGCTCAAAGGGATGCATTTGTAATGATCTCAGAACCAGATTAATATTCCATGGAGGAGACTCTAACAACTGGTCTGATTCTGACCAGAGCCTGAACAAAAGTTTGAATATCCAGTATCTTAGCCAGTTTCTTATGGTACAAAACAGAAAGAGCTGAGACTTAACCCTTCAAAGAACCCTTATCTAACCCATCCTGAAGGACTTGTAAAATCATTGGAATCCGAAAAGAATTCCACCAGAAACCCTGGGATTCACACCAAGACAGAAACACTTTCCAAGTTTTGTAAAAGATTTTCCTAGTTGCAGGTGTCCTAGCCTAAATAAGAGTGTTAACAACTGAATCTGAAAAATCAAGTTAAAGAAGAACTAAACATTCAATCTCCACTCCGTCAAGGTTAGAGACTTTAAATCTGGATGAACGAATTGGCCTTGTGCAAGAAGGTTATGATGTAACAGAACCTCTCAAGGAAGTAGAACAAGAGGAGGACACCTGTAAATCAGACAATAAGAGCCGGGGACCACTTATCTATGTGCGTAGACTGTGGGTCTCTGGATTTGGAACAATATCTCATGAGTTTGTGATTCATCTGAGATGCCCTTGTGTCTATCTCTGGTCCCCCCCAACAAGCCATGAGTTGGTTGAAGACTTCTTGATTGAGAAATCTTTCCCCAGAATGAAAGCTTTGACGACTGAGAAAATCTGCTTTGTAACTGTTCACTACCGGAATGTGAATGGCTGAAATCAAACTGATTGATTGTGTTCTGCCCACAGTAAAATGCGAGAGACTTCCTTCATCGCCTTGATGACTTATATAAGACACAGTCATGATGTTGTCCGACTGAAACCTCTGGAGGGCTGAAAATATCTCACAAAGTTCTAATACATTTTTTGACAACCTCTCCTCCTGAGATTACCAAAACTCCCTGTGTATTTCCGGCACCCCCAGACAGCCACCCATTCTGAAAGGCTGGCATCTGTAGTGATTGCTACCCAATAAGGTCTTAGAAAAGATGCTACTAGGATTATAGACTTTTGAGATATCCACCAAGAAATAGATTGTCTGGTCCTGTAATCCAGACAGACTGACTGAGACAAGTGTGAATAATCTCCATTCCACTGATGGAACATAGAGATTTGAAGAGGACGCAAGTAAAACCTTGCAAACGGAATGGTGTCTGAAGCTGCCACAATCAGACCTATCACTTCCATGTACTAAGCAATTTATGGCTGATTAGAAACCTGTAGATCTGAATATGTTTTTGTAACTTCCTCCTGCGAGTCCACGTAAGTCAAAGATGCACAGACACCGAATCTATCACCAGTCTCAGAAATGGCAACCTTTCTATTTGTGGAGATATAGCTCTTTGCAAGGTTGATGTTCCACCCGTGATTCCTTTAGAGCTGAAACCCCCGTCTTTGTATGCAGAGAGACTAGGGACAGGGAAGGATCCTGAACCAGTATGTCATCCAAATAAGGAGTAACCCAGATCACTCTCATTCTTATCACAGACAACAGGGCTCCCAAAACATTGGTGAAGATCCTTGGTGCCATCACTAGACTAAAAGTCACAAATTCATAATGATTGTTCAAAAAGCAAACCTGAGAAATTTATGATGTTCTCTGTGAATAGGAATATGCAGGTAAGCATTTTACAAATCTATAGTGGTCAAATATTGACCTTGTTGTACTAAAGGTAGAATTGTGCTAACTGTCTCCATTTTGAGGGTAGGAACACTAAGAAACCTGCTCAGAGACTGTAATGCAGAATTGGTCTGAATAAAAAATATAAAAAGATATAGTACCCCAGATGATGTTCTTTCTTTGGAACCAGCACAATCATCCACCATGCGTTCTAGATCTTGAACAAATTTAAAGAAAGATGAAGCTTTCACAGGATTTCTGGAAACACAAGGCAGGAGGAATCATCGTCAAGGAGGTCTGTTTCGGAAGTCTATTCTGTAACCCTCTGAGATTGTTTAATACCCAAGGGTCCTGAACAGACCTGAAACAGGATCAATTTACCCCCTACCAGAAATTACTTTGCTATGGGTATCGCACCTTCATGCTGACGTGAATGAGCTTGATGAAGGTTTCTTTGTCTGTTTTGATTTGTTCCAAAAGAATCCCGACTTCCTGGATGATTGATTGGAGTCCAATCTCTGAGAAGAAGATGAGGATTTCTGTCTATAGCCCTCTGAATTTCTTGATTGGCCAAATTGACAAAAAATTTAATTAAATCGGCCCGGTCTTGCCCTGTTCTTTGATCGCTTATCTTAGGGCAAAAATGCTCCCTTACCGCCACTGACAGTGATAGGTTTAAAGGTCCAGTTCTTTCACTGTCTGATTTCCAGTTGTGGATAACTCTTGCACCCCCAACAACACTAAAACCTCTTGAAGACGAGACTGTAGATGTTCTAGTCTAAACAAAAAGGGAGAAGGTTCAGATTCTTGCTCAGAGGCGGAATCCTGATCCTTCAACAGAAGTTCACCTTCAGAAAATGAATCTGAATCAGTCAATTCTGACTTCTTATAAAGTTGAAGGATTTTTTTTCTTAGAAGGACCAGCAGTTTGGTCAGTCCCAGTGACCAATGTGACCGGCTAGTGAACAACCCCTGCAGAAGATTTACATTTACCAGCCATGGTTCTCCTATGCACCCCTCTGCCCTGTTCTCGGGCCCCTGAAGGGGATGACGGGTCTCACTGCATTTTGGGAACCCCTTTCAGTCAAGTATTTGCAGCAATGCACCATTCGCCTGTTCTCCTATGAAGGCAAAAATTAAAGTGATTATAAACTTTAAAGGGATACTAAACCCAAATTAGTTTTTTCATGATTCAGATAGAGCATGCGATTTTAAGCAACTTTCTAATTTACTACTATTATCAATTTTTCTTTGGTCTCTTGCTATCTTTATTTGAAAAAGCAAAAATGTAAGGTTAGGAGCCCACCCATGTTTGGTTCAGCACCTGCATAGCGCTTGCTGATTGGTGGCTAAATGTATTATTTTAAGTAATATTTTAGAACTAATGTAATCTGAATAATGCCACTTTATCTACATAAATAGAACTTGGCTTAAGGCTACAGTTATGTTTATAGCTCGATTTATAGCTAAGACAAGGGCATAGATTAAGGCTATGGTCAAGGACATGGGTTATGGCTATAACAAGGCAGTGTTAGAGTTAGCGCTAGTTGTAGAGCTAGGACATGGTCTTGGTTTAAGGCTAGGAATTGAGCTAAGGCTACTCCTATTGTTAGGGCTTGGTGTACAGTTAGGGCTAAGACTTGGGTTAAGTATAGGTATAAAGTCTAGGAATTAAAATAAGTCTACAGCTAGTGTTAGGTTTAGGGAAAGGTGTAGAGTTAGGACTATGACTTGGGTTAAGGCTACATTTAAATGCTAGGGTTAAATTATAAATTATGTTAAAGGAACATTAAATCACAGATGTAATAATTCTGGTAGAGCATACAATTTTAAACAACTTTCCAATTAACTTGAATTTTCAAATTTGTTTTATTATCTTGGTATACTTTGTTGAAAGAGCAGCAATACACTACTAGAGTTATGACTAGAATTTGAGTTAAGACTACCGTTAGGTTTAGAGTTAGGATTGGCACATATGGTTAGGACAAGGATTGGGATATGGATTAGCTCATGCAAAGCACAAAGGTAACTGGCAGTGGAGTGAGGGAGTCAGCTGTCTTGGAGCTCCACTGATTAAACTTAGCCAGGGGAATGAGGCTGGTGTAAGAAGGTTGCTATTTTGTGAAGTTCTGTTGAGTATGACACTTGCTTACAACAACAGCATTTTGGAATCTATATGACGTACTGGCAGTTATACTGTGCAGAGAAGTCATTGTGCCAGCCACATTGCATTCATTGCAACAGCCATGGTATTGTAATGGGGTAATAATCTTGGCGATATCCTGTCTGTGCTAATATTTCTTAGTATTTGGCATCTATAGCTATTCTGAAGCATTAATTCTTGTAGCCATTTTGCTTTCCCTTTAGGGGATACCAGCAACAACAAAAGCGTTCAGCTAAACCATAATAATATAGCACAAAAGAGCCACAAATGTACAATCAGTTATTAAACAGACATTTACTCACATTTTTAGGAGCTCATAGAAATATTTGTGAGGTGTGTTCATGCCGTGTTGTATTTACACAAATCTGTTCTTCCTCTAGAAGTGGATTTTAACTGCACAATAAAATGGTTTGCGCATGTAGGGTGAGGTTTCAAGGACAAGGTCATAGCCAGAAACCATGTAACTTACAGCAAAACATGTTATTGCTTAACACTTTCAGTTACGTTATCAGAATATTCCATAAGTTTGCCCTCCTCAGTCCTTCTCATGTGTGCAGGTCACTAGGCATAAAATAGTCTGTAGTGCCTTAAATAATTGTCTAAAATAATGATTGAAGATTAACTGCAATTTATTTTATAAATCAGCCTTTAATGTTTCTTTTTGTATCCCCCTGAGTGACAGATGTGTATTCTCTTTAGAGTCTATAGGACAAGCAGTATGGCGTCTGATTGGCTAAACTAAATAAAAGCTTCATAACTGAGGTAGATGAGCACTGTAAGTAAAAAAAACATATCCAGAGAAGTGCAAAATAGTATTAGAGATCAATCTAAATAAATGTAGCCAATCATAGATTAGACAGTTATCTAAATGCACTGCAAACAATTGTTTATATAAAAGCATAGTAAAACAACTTTGCTATATACGGTCATGATTTATTTTGCCCCCTTTTCATGTAGTTTAGCTCTGAAAATGTTCTATTTCTGAGACCTAGGAGAACCCCTCTGCTGACTTGTGAAGGCTAACCCTGCTACATATATCTCAATCAGTTGCTTTAACAGATAACGTGCAAAACAATTATAATAACAATATGACCAAGCTAGCCTTGTTATCTGCAGACTCAAGCCCATATTGGCTCCTCCAAATAAGGAGTTTTAAAAACAATTGCAGCAAACAAGATGATAATTTGTTTAAAACAATTTAAAAAATAAATAAATGCCTTGTAATTACAAGGTGTTTACTGTCCCTTTAAGGATCAAATGTTGGTTTATTCGTTGCCTCAGGATTTCATTTGATTTCTATCTTTGTGGAACTGCTCTTAATGCTATTTCATAATTCTACTACTTTTTAGCTATTTAAAGTTTGAAATTTGCTATTAAAACCATTTTAGTTGACACAATATAATTTGTCTTATTCTGCAAGCAATAACATAACCTTCAAAACAATAATAGAATATAATTTGCTCAGTATAATTACATATAGTGGCACTGGCAGTGATTTTATATTATTAACTGACGGCTCATTTATTGTTTGGGTCAGGAAAAGGGTAACAGGAAGAGTGGAGGGGGGGCAAATTGCGTATGTTTACAATTGAATTAGCTGAGCTTTTAATTTGTGAATTTGTAAAAAGAATAAAGAAAGAATTATATGCAGAATAAAAATCTGCTCTGCGCGTTCAAAATAAATTGTTGTTTAAATTTCTCATGGAATAGTGCAGTGCAATAAAGTATTTAACAATGTACATAGGGAATTTTTTTTTTTCAAAGAAAGAGAAATGACAGAAAAATGAGTTCTGTTGTAAAATTACAAAGTAGAGATATGTTTATAAAATGTTTATAAAACTGTAGTAGACTCACAGAATAACTTTACTGAAGAGATGGTAGAAGATACCAAAACATTGGATTTATCTATCCCAAATGTGCAAAGTTTTGTTTTATTTATTTTTTAATTTATTTATTTGTTTGTTTGTTTGGTCTCCTAAAAATAGTGTTGCCACCAGGTGTCCAGTATTCAACCAGTATTTCAGCAGACTGTCCAGTAAGATTTTAACAAAAACTCCCAACTGTCCCTATTTGCAGAATTTCCCTTAGCCCCTCCCATGGAGCACCCAAATACGTCTACAAATTTCCTAGACACACTCACTGACCACCCAGACACACCCACTAACCACCCATGATCCCACCACTCCCAGCATGGCTCCACCTACAAAATGATGACAAACCCCTATCAACCTCCTGAGTCCCTGATACCCAGCCACAAATGTTAGAAGGTATGCAAAAATACTGAACACTTAAATGCCCCTGAGTATGAGCTAAATATAATAAAATATAGCCTACATGCATTATAAATATATATCCTAAAAGCATTACAAATATGGAACAGAAATAAGTGTGGGGAAGTCAAGGGGGTCAAATCACTTCTGCTTACATGTGCTACTGGCAGCCAAAGAGGTTACATTATTAATTAGTATGTTACTGGCAGCCACTGGGTAAAATTACTGCTCAGTTATGAAAAATATTCAATCAAGAGTGGGGCTAATGTAGAGCTTTTAGGGGGGGGCAGTGTAACCCCAGCAATATACAGTATATCTTTAGTCTTGGCTTGTACAGTGTCAATGTGGTGCAACTGTAATGTTATTGTACAGACCCAGACAAACAGGCATAGGATCTCCTCCAATTTTCTGCCCTACATATCCACCAGTGTGAATTTGCTACTGAATAATTATTTTGGTACTGATATCATTCTCAGTCTTAGGAGATGAAGGGCCAGAATAAATAAAATACATGAAATTGGAATGCATTGGCAGAGGGGTATTACTTTTATCTCCAGGCTAGGGTCTAATTAACCCTCTCTCTAGAGTCATCAAATTTGTCTAATGTAAACCTTGCCCCACAAAATATCCCAATATGAAAATAAAATAAATTATGCTTAAATGATAAATTAATTTTTTTCATGATGGTGAGAGTCCATGAGCCATTACCTCTGGTATTCAACTCCTGGCCACTAGGAGGAGGCAAAGATTCCCAAAGCTCTAAGAGTCCTTAATCTCTCCCACAATTCTGGTATTTTAGTATGACATATAGCCAAGAAAGGAGTAGAAAGGTAGGAAAGGACAAAGTAGGGAAAATAAGGCGCAAACTTAAGCTGCTGCCAAAATTAATTACATTTTTAAAAAATGGACTGGGCTCATGGACCACCATGAAAGAAATGAATTTATCAGGTGAGCATAAGTTTTGTTTCCTTTCATAAGGTGGTGAGAGTTCACAAGTCATTACTCCTGAGAACTAATACGCACGCTGTGGAGTCCACAAGTAAGTGGGCGGGACAAAAATGTTTTAAGGTTGTCACCTTTTTACCTGATACTGCTGCCTGAAGGACTTTTCTACCAAACACATTAAAGTGGTAGAATTTAGGGAAAGTATGTTGTTGCCTTGTAAATGTATTCAACATAAGACTAATTCTTGAAAATCCAAGAAGAGGTAAGTGATATAAAAAAGTGAGCAATAATGCATTTTGGAAAAAAACTATCCCATCTCCAAGAAAACCTTGGTAATCATGAGATTTAGCCAAAAAGCTAAAGAAACAGATGTAACCCATTGACCTTAACGTGAACCAAGGGACAAACAAATTAAAGGATTGCCTAAAAACCCCTCAAAATCATATTGAGTCCTTAAAAAAGGTCTTGTCTTGATGAAAATAAGGCAAGAAAGTCTGTAAGAAAGAGCAAACAATTCAAATCTTCCTGCAGAAGATATTGCTAAAAGCAACAAAAACAAGGTCCAAATGTTGAAAACATGCAAGTTCCAAATTAGAAACCTATAAACTTGTAAAAAAAAACAAATTAATGTTCCAAAAAGGAGACAATGGTTTAGACACTGGATATATCCTGACTAAGCCTGGACAAAGTCTAGATATCAAGACATTTAGCATTTTTCCTGTAGTATGAAACAAAAAAAGCAGAAATTTGACTCTTTAAAGAGTTAGCAGATAAATCATTACCTAATCCAATCCATTACCTAAAAGAATGCCAGTTAAAACCCTGTTTTTTAAAGTAGGAAAGTAACAACTTTTCAACTAATTTGAGAAATTTTACTTTAGGTTTTATGGTCTGAAATAAGGACTTCAATACAGCATCAAAGAAACCTAAAATATGTATTCAATCTCTAATCTATCAAGAAACTTGAAATCATGATTATTGAATAAAGCTTATCATCAGAATCAGATTTGCAAGCCAAGTTCTTGAGCTTGACTGGAGCAGTTAGATTAATTTAGAATGCTCTATTCCATTCAAACTATGGGTCTTGGAAACAGAAGTCATGAAAACTGGGATAAGTTTCTCCTTTCAGAGGAGGACAGCTCTAAATGGACCTAAAGATTGCATGTCTAAGATAATTATTGGTAACTTCGCCTCCTGAGGAAACCAAACTCCATGTTCTTTCCTGAACCCCCAGACTGAACCACAATCCAAGAGAATGGAGTCTGCAAATATTATTTTCCAAGTTTGTGGAATAAAGGACACCCCCAGTAAAATAGTTTGGAAAACTACCCAACAGGTCAGAGATTTGCTCACTAAAGAATCTCATGATTCTATGAGATAGTTGAGAGGAAATGTCTACACCATTGTCGAAGCATGCAAAGTTGAAGAGGTCTCATGTGAGACCATGCAAAAGGAAGAACATCTGATGCTGTAGTTTTCAGACCTAACACATATATCAAGCTACATATAGGTTGGAAAATGAGCAAACTGACTGTGACTTTTATCCCTGAAAGGTGCATAGTTATTGAGTTTATAATGACTCCCACAAAAGAGACTCTTGATTAATGAGAAAAAGAACTCTTATAAATTATTTCTTCAACCATGTCTGCATAGAAAACAACAGTAGAATGTTATTATGAAATACAGCTGAAGGAAGAAATGGAGCCTAAACCAATATGTTGTCCAGGTATAGAGCCACTGAACTACAGTACATGAGTATTTATTAAAGACAAGAGAGTTCCTTGAACCTTCGTAAAAATTCTTGGAGCTATAGATAGACCAAACAAAAGAGCCACAAATTGAAAAAGTTTGTCCAGAATGGCAAATCTTAGAAGCTGGAAATAGTCTAGGAACAGGAAGGAAGGCATCCTTCAAATTAAATGTTGACATAATTTGACCCTGTTGAATAAGGGGTAGAATTGCCCAGATTGATACTATTTTGAAAAATGTGATTAAAGTCATTAAGTCCACAATTGGTCCGAAAATTCCCTCTTTCTTGAGAAAAATTAAAAAGAATGGAATACATTTCTTAGCTTTGTTCCAAAACTTAAACTACAGCTAATAAAATTTGGAAAGCATTTTGGAACGTGAGACAAAAGACACCTTCCTCGAAAAGGCTTTAATTTGAAACCTATCCAGAAATCCCAGGAAGCTTTGTTTCGAACCCAGAGATCTTGGACAAACTTTGATAGGTCTTCTAAAAAAAGGCGTAAACTGCCCCTGCTAGAAAATAATCTGGATTGAGACCATACCTTTATGCTGATTTAGAAGAGGAAGAAGGCTCATAGAATGCTTGCCCCTGTTCCAACTGGATTAAACCTCTAGGAAGATCTAGAAGATTGAGGTCATTGTAAGGAGGAAGATGATTTTTGGTCCCTAAATTGACAAAAGGAATGAAAAAGTACTATTTGTTCTATTTTTTCCCTTAGACTTCTTGTCCTGAGGGAGAAAAAATCATTTTCTTTCAGACGCAGTGGAAATGATAATATATAAAAAGTCTTTGTACTAAAGATGGAATTTGTCTGTTACATGTGTATGTCCCTGGCTATGATTTACCTCAAAATTGGTGTACCTACTTATAGCCTGTGGGCCATGTGAGTGTAAGAAATATCTGTACTTACCTCAGTTGCACCAACTCTACCGTGTGCAGTGGCTGCAGGAAAGACTGCTTCCAGTAGAGAGCCCATCCAGTACTGTGTACGTCACAGCAGAGGATCTATGTAAGGAGTATATTGATGATCCAACAGGAGGAGGCTACAGGACCAGTCCCTACAACACCTGTGGCAGGTTTGTGACTATTTCACTGAGAGTGATTAAAGGGACATTAAACACTTTGAGATGGTAATATAAAATGATAAATTGTATATATATGTATATATATATATATACTGTATATAATAAAGTCTGCAATGTACTTTCATTATTTTGTTTTCCCCATTTCCGGTTATTCCATTCTGAAATTGTGAGCTTTAAAGTTCCTGTTAGAAATGGAAGTGCAGAACACTGTTATAATCCACACTGCCATTGGCTGCACACTCTATGGACCTATCTATAACTGTCTAAATTGGCCAAAGCAGAGAAGGTAACCTAAGTTACAACATGGCAGCTCCAATTATTTTATAGACACTAAAACGTTACACTTATTTTGTCAATACTTAAACAGCAAATTAAACTTTAAAAAATACATCTAGATGTTATTCTCAGACTAATATTTTCTTTTAATGCATCATTCTATCTAGCATTTATTTATTGTTTAATGTCCCTTTAAGTCAATACACAATACTCCAATCTCCCCTCTGTCTCTCAGTAGCAGCTCTCTGAGGGAAAAATGGGCTTCAACTTGGTCTCAGGATCCATTTCAACTAAGAATCTGGAGCACCTCAATTCTTCACCTTCCTCTTAGGCAGGCAAATAAAAGACTAGTATACCAGAGAGGTGGGGGGGATTAAGTGCTCTTAGAGCTTTGGGTATCTTTTTGCCTCCTCCTAGTGGCCAGAAGTTGAATCCCAGGAGTAATGGCTCATGGACTCTCACCACCTTATGAAAGAAAAAAATATATTATTCCAATTAATAAAAAAGAAAAGTACAGAAACCAATGAAGAGGTGCTGACAGCGCTTTCTTTTTCCAAGCATTTGTATAATCACATTAAATCTGTCCTCTTAATATTCCTGCTTCCTATTTATGTACCTCCTTTTGTTTTTAAATGCTTTATTTTATGCTATGTATCTATCCAAAAAAACATTCTGAATTTGCTAAACATTTTGCTATTACTATCGACAGACAAAAAACATGGCCAACAAGACTTCTTCATTTCCTGAAACGTTTCTCACATTTTTAAAAGTATTGATTTATATTTACATTTAACCTTAGAACCATTAACACAGGCAAACCATATCCTGTTAATGAGGCTAATGCACGACGTGCTGTAGGAACCATAAGACCAAAGGCTATACAGTTTTAAAAATATAGACCCCACTTCCTATTATTTGTTTGTTGTCCTGTACATCTGTAAAACCCGAAAATATAATGTCTGGTGGTCTGGTCTATTTTAGGAAGATCTGGCTTAGGTAAAAATAGTTTTGTGTGATTGTGTACTGGGGTATACACGTCTAATTGGGGGGATTCTGTGAATTCTGTCATGGTTGGAGAAGGAAACTTTGGATGTGTACAACAGAGGGCATGTATATCCAAAAGTGTGGGGGAAAAAAATATGTGGGAGGATAGTCACAAGAATAATTATAAACAACAGTGCTGTGGAAATCCTTATTCAACACACTTCATCTGTCACCTGTTGTAGACTTTATCAGTAATAATCATAAAATTAATATACAGGAGAGCAGTGTCCCTTGAGGATTTCCCCTACCTCAATTGGGATACCAGTCCCTAGATTCACGTCTAGTCAGTCACTGAAACTTCACATTAGCATGCAATGCGTATCTTTAAGAAACAGTGTACCTTAGGCACATACCTCTCGCCTTCCCTGGGATGTTAGGCATTCACTCGGGGCTGTTGTGATCAGCTCCTCTCCTCTCTGAGTTTGAAAGCTTCAGTCCTGTCACAGGCTTCAGGCTGTGTCTCTGCACCGCCTCCAATTGTGGTGGCGCCGGAAAATCTTGCTCCTGTACGGATCCTTGTTACTGTGTGTGCTCTGCGGTCAGACCCGTTAGGCAAACAGTGTCGGTGTAACAGTAAAAGTGAGTAAGAAGGGCACGGACACCGATATAATGCTCAAAGAAAAAATATGTAGTTTATTTACAGGTGCCGCAATAGCGCTGCATGAGTACAAAAACACTCACGAGTGAAAA
>CAJPDP010982513.1:0-10576 GCA_905336975.1 Bombina variegata variegata
TTACCTGATAAATTAATTTCTTTCATAGTGGCAAGAGTCTATGAGACCCACCCTATTTTTTGGTGGTTATAATTTTTTTGAATAAAAACACATTATTTTTTCCAGTTCCTCTTTTTGTATGCTTTTTTACTCCTTTTTACACCTTACTACTTGGCTATACTTTAAACTAAGGTATGAGTGTGGTGGGAGGTGTATTTATAGACATTTTGTAGTTTGGGAAACTTTGCCCCCTCCTGGTAGGAATGTATATCCCATACGTCACTAGCTCATGGACTCTTGCCACTATGAAATAAATGATTTTATCAGGTAAGTTCTTACATAAATTGTTTTTTGCTCACTTGGAAGTGAGTCGAAGTTACCAAAAGTCAAGGTGTTGTGGACACTTGATATTTGCTCTGAAATGTAGAGGTTCTTGCAGAAAACCTCAGTCTTCACTGGTACAAGTGCTACATTGTTGCTGGGAAACACTGAGTATTTATTTGTGACACAGCAGTGGAAATGAATTGCATCAATGCTAATAAGCATTAACTGTTTTAGCTTGAAAAGCTTTGTGCTTAAAGGCCAACATTTTTCTTTAATGATTCAGATAGGGTATACGTTTTTAAACAACTTTCAAGTTTACTTCTATTATAAATTTTGCTTCATTCTCTTGGTATCCTTAATTGAAGGAGCAGCAATGCACTAATTTGAAACCAATGAAAAGAGGCATATATGTGGAGCCACCAATAAACAACTAGCTCCCAGGTCCTGAGCCTACCTAGGTGATTTTTACCAAAGAATATTAAGATAACTAAGCAAATTAGATAATAGAAGTAAATTGAAAGTTGTTTAAAATTGTATGCTCTAAACCATGCACGGAAATTTTTGGGTTTCATGTCCCTTTTGATATGGTATTTAAATTCAAATTAATCTCTCTCCCCTTTTAGGGTAACTCTCTGTTTGGGCCTGGACTGGATGCTTTTATTGCCACAGTTACTGGGAGTAAGAGAGCTTTTTTGCTCTAAGATAAAAAATAAAAACAAATCTGAGGGTAAGCTTAGATCTGCAGTACATGTTTTGTTTCTTTCAGCAATCTAAGGCTCAGAAAGCTTCCTCCTCTGCCTAGAGTACTTGGTTTTCCACCAAGACTGCATGAATGTGTGCCCCCCCATACCAGACCATAATCTGGAGGGGGCATATTGAGTTTCTTTCAGGAGGCTTGGAAGAGATCTGTTCAGGATCTTTGGGTATTACAAATCATTTTCCAGGGGTATCAAATAAGCTTTCTTTCAAGGCATCCTCAGGGAAGATTATTTCTGTCTCAAGTGTCTTGAGATCTTTTAAAGTCCCAAGCTTTTTTTGATTGTGTAACTAATCTGGAATTAATGGGAGTTCCAACTTTAGAATTAAACCAGGGAATTTATTCAAATCACTTTATAGTACCAAAGAAAGTCGGTACTTTTCACCTTTTTTGGACCTCAAAATATTGAACCCATAAATATTCTAGAACTCTGTGCAGTCTACAGAGCCTCCAGAGTTGGTCTGACCTCAGACAGGAATCTTTTCTGTGATTCCAGTTAGGCAAAGTAACAGCAGTGGCCTATGTCAATCATTAGGGAGGAACTTGCAGCTCCTTATCGATGAGGGAAGTGTCGCGCATTATCATCTGAGCAGAATGTAATCATTGCATGATTTCTGCCACATTCCCGGTAGGTAGATTTTGTCATTCGCCAGTCTCTTCACCCAGGAGAATGCTCTCTGAATCAGGAAGTTTTCTACTAGATTGTGAGACATTGAGGTCTGCCAGAGATAGATCGAATGGCTTCTCGCCTGAATCACAAACTACCTCAGTATTGTGCCAGTTCTCAGTTCCCTTGGGCAAGTCTGATAGATACTCTAGTGGTTCTCTGGTTATTCAACCTGATTTACAGCTTTTGTCTGTTTGTATTAATATCCAGAATTAAGCAGGAATAAGCCTCAACTATGCTGATTGCCCCAGCATGGCATAGCAGGATCTGTTTCAGGTGTCCTTGTGCTCGCCTTGAATTCTTCCTCTAAAAAGAAATCTCTCTCATTATATTTTCTTTTATTAAGATCTCAAGACTGAATTTGATGGCATGACGATTGAACTCTTAGTGCTGTCTCTGAGAGGGGTTTCTGACAAGGTTATTATCACCTTTATTCTGGCTAGGAATCCTGTTTCCAGACATATGTATCTTAAGGTCTGGAAAACCTTTTTTTGCGTGGTGTGCTTACAAAGGTTACTGCTGGAATTCTTTTAGAATTCCTAGAGTACTTGAATTTCTGCAGGAGGGTCTGGATAAGGGCAGCTCTCTGAAGGGTCAGATTTTGGCTTTCTTTTTTATTTAAAGGGACATAAAACACAACATTTTTTTCTTTTTCTTATTTTTCACAATTCAAATAGAGCACATGATTTTAAACAACTTTCCAATTTACTTCTTTATCCATTTTGCTTCAAGCTCTTTTTTTGAAGGAGCAGCTATTCACTACTGGGAGCTATCTGAAAAAAAACTGGTGAGACAATGAAAAGAGGCATTTTTGTGCAGCCACCAATTAGCAGCTAACTCCCAGTAATGCATTGCTGCTCCCGAGCCTACTTACAAATGATTTCCAACTAAGATATCATGAGAATGAAGCAATTTAGATAATAGAAGCAAATTGAAAAGTTGTTTAACGGGGTCTTTGAGGAATACCCTATTTGCACAAAAATATTTTAAAGGTTTAATGTTTTAAATGGATATTATGCACTTTTAATTTTATATGTAGCTGTTGGCCTTTTATTGTCATTTTGAATTTATTTTAAATAGTCTGTGCTTCTATCGGAGCGTAGGGAGATCTAAGTTTAGATAAACCACATCAGTGTAAACAAAATTGTGAACACCACTACTGTCTATTATTGTCTACTATAGAGTTTATTTATAGTGTATTCTAGACCAATTCTAAGGAGCGAAAGTGCTTCAATGTTTTATGCTAAGAACACAATTTTATTTAAATTTAATAAATATACATTTGAAAAGTTTTAAATAATATTGATGTGTGTGTATATATATATATATATATATATATATAGATATAAGTAAAAAAAACTTGGGACTTGATTATTAGGTTGTTAATGTTCATAATTTTAAGAATCATTATTGTTCTAAATAGAGACATGTATCTAATCCCTTTGGATAACCTGAATGTTTAGACAGATATAATAACCTATTGCTATCGAATAGCGCCCTCTTTGTTTCTTTAAAACCAAATTCTGAATAAATACTTATCTAGGAAGGAGATAAGTTATAAGAGTGGCTTAGATAGGAATTTTTTAGTGTATGCGTAAATTTCAAATCTAACAATTCTCCTAAGGAGAGGTTACTTCATAATTTGGATGTGGTTCAAGCTTTGAAGTTTTATCTTCAGGCTACGATGGATTTCAGACAGTCTACATCTCTTTTTGTGGTGTATTCAGGGAAGCGCAAATGGCAAAGAGCCTCTTCAACTTCTTTGTCCTTTTGGTTGAGGAGCATGATTCACGTGGCCTATGAGACAGCGGGACATACTGTAAGCCTCCTCAGGGGATCATGGCTCATTCAACTAGAGCTGTGGCTTCTTCTTGGGCCTTCAAGAATGAGGCCTCTGGAGAAGATTTGTAAGGCAGCTACCTGGTCCTCCTTACATACCTTTACAAAGTTTTACAAATTTGATGTTTTTGCTTCGGCGGAAGCAGTTTTTGGGAGAAAGGTTTTACAGGCTGTGGTGCCCTTAGATTAGGGTCCGCCTTCTTGCCCTCCCGTTTTTTTCATTCAGTGTCCTCTAGAGCTTGGGTATTTGTTCCCACAAGTAATGAATTAAGTTGTGGACTCTCCTCCCCTTTATATGGAAAATATAAATTATGTTTACCTGATAATTTCATTTCCATCATGGGGAGGAGAGTCCATGGCTCCCGCCTGTTGTTCCGGTGGTCGGACCTAAAATGAATAATTATCTTCTGGCACCATTTATACCATGATATTTCTCCTACTGTTCATTGTTCCCTCAGCAGAATGACTGGGGGATGAGGGAAGTTGGGGAGGTATTTAAGCTTGTGGCTGGGGTGTCTTTGCCTCCTCCTGGTGGCCAGGTTCTGTATTTCCCAAAAGTAATGCATGCAGCTGCGGACTCTCTTCCCCATGATTGAAATTAAATTATCAGCATAATTTATATTTTATATCCCTCTGAAACTGTGACTTTACTGATCTGTTTTTATCTATTCAACAGTGCATGGATATCCCTCAGCTGTTTTAATATTGAATTAAGGAAATATTTTTTTTCACCATAATAGTCTTTTAAATGGACTGCAGTCTTCAGTGATACTTGTTTTCTAGTCTGACAGCCATATAGATTAACTGAAAGGACACAAAAGTCAAAATTAAACTTTCCTGATTCATAGTTTGCAATTGAAAAAAAACAACTTTCCAATTGACTTCTATTATCAAATGTATTTGGTTCTCTTTGTATCATCAGTGTGCATCTCTTGAGCGATATATAGGAGCAATATTTTCACCAATGTGTGATGTTGCAAACATTTTGCCATTATAGTGCTCAAGACACATGCATGTTTTGAGTCCACCTAGGTATGTAAATTTGATGATATAATTGTGGAAGGTTTTTAAAATTAACCATTCTATTTTAATCGTAAAAGTTGAGGGAGATTATGCATCTCATTCTATAAATGGTTTTGAACTCAGACATTATTTTTCCATAGTATGAAGACCTTGGGTCCTCTAATTTTTTTCATTTATAATATTTGGATTTGGTCCAGTAACATGGCTAGGGATAATTTTTCGTCCACTGATGGAGGTTCATAGCAGTCATTCTATATCAATTTCTCTGGTTTGCCCATGTATAACACAACCATCAATGTTCTAGACCTCCAAAATTGGAAACTATTTTTTCGGAAGGGGCAAATATGTTATTCATCCTTTGGATGATTTTTCCCCATGAATATCTTAGAAATGTAATTTGAATGGGGAATTGAAGATTTCAGAAATATTGTGGAAGTATTCATAAGCATTAACAAACAAGCTGAAAATAGGATTCCCATGATGTTCTGGCTGGGATATCTCTTTAACACTTTTGTACTGCTTTCTAAGTTTTTTGTTTATAAATTTAAAGGACGAGCAGGAAGCTAGCCTACTGGCTGTAGCCAGAAATTGGGTTTGAACCTTGTTCCTCTGCCAAATCAGAATTTTTGGTTAATTGCCTTTTTCATCAGTCTTCTTTCTCATAGTCCATTTAATTAAGTGTTTGTGCTTTATGGTTAGTTTGTCAGTGGGTTCTTAAGAATTGAATCTTTTCTGCTATTTTCATATGAAAACCATGTAATAATGTAACAGTATTCAAATCTGCCTAAAATGAAATTTTACATTTGTATCTTATGTAGGTTTGAACTATTTATTTTGTACATTTGGATTTTATGCATAGAAGGTCATATTAGAGTTGGAAAAGTAATGCTATTAGTTATATTGCATAATAAATACTCCCCTTTCTCGGCACAAGGAAAAATCTTTGCATTGAACAGCTTTACACGGCAGATTCATATTGACACTGGCATTAACTCTTCCTCTCTCTCTAAGCCTCTACCCATTGCCTTTACCAACCACATCCCCTCTACAATGCAAACACATTACACCTCCTTGGGCCATCCATCAACTGTGATGCCTTTGTCGCAGCTGTTGCCAACAGCAGACCATCAACCCCAGATTCGACCATCACAATTAGACCTGCATGCAAAGCCTCCTAACTTTCCCACACCCACATCAATTAAACACCTCCTAGCATTATCAGACCTGACTGCATTTACCTACCACATTTGGAAATAAAAAACAAAAGAATCGAGGGGGCGCTCTATAAGAACAATAAGTATGGTAGATTGTAAACCATAAATAGGTATAAGCACATAAAATAGTTAAAAAATGATTGCAAATCAGTCTTGTGCTAAGCACAAATGAAAAGTCCCAGCAAAACTTCCAATGGGAGTGAAGATGTTACAGCTGCTCTCCTCCTCTCAGGGTCAGTCTAGCAGGTCTGGACAAAATCAAACCGATAGAGTGGCGCCTCATGTGTAGATCATCCATGGGTAAGGTAAGCAAAAATGGGTACTCACATTTGGAAAGATCACCCTAATGTGCTGGTAGTAGCAGGGTGATATCTCAGGGTGTATCAGCTCACCCATACCTGGTCTCAGGAACAAACCGGATTTTCCAACTGAATCCCAAACAAGTGCTGTGTCCAACCAAGGAGTATGTTGCTCAGAACAATAGGTGCTATCACTATGTGCTAAGTTAAAACTTATTTATTTAAAAACAAAAACAAAAGCATCAAGTGATCAGGGGCATATGTATGACCCCTTTTGAATGCAACACGTTCAAAAAGCTTATAGACAGCCATTACATCAGGGATAAAGCACCAACTGATACAATACTTTTTAAACACAGCAATAACCAATCCGATATTTTGTTTGCCAGTTAGGGCTTGTTAGAGTTATATTTAATCAGATCTTTCATTTGCTAATTACAATTCTCAACATATGGGATGGTATATCCCTCACATACATACAAAAAAGGAAATAGAAACCAAATTATTTACATTACAACATTATAAGCCATCATTATTGTGGTATAAAAAATAACAAATAAACATTTTGTTTAAAAAAATGTTTATCATTTTTTTAGACCACAGTAATGATGATGGCTTATAATGTTTTAATGTAAATATTTTTTTTCTATTTCCTTTTTTTGTATGCATGTGAGAGATATACCAACAAATATGATGAGAATTAATTGTAATTAGCAAATGAAAGATCTGATTGGATATGACTCTAACAAGCCCTAATTGGCAAACAAAATATCGGATTGGTTATTGCTGTGTTTAAAAAGTCTTGTATCAGTTGGTGATTTATCCCTGATGTAATGGCTGTCTATAAGCAGAGAAACATGTTGCATTCAAAAGAGGTCATACATATGCCCCTGATCACTTGATGCTTTTGTTTTTAATTTGTTTTTAAATAAATATGTTTTAATTTAGCACATAGTAATAGCACCTTTTCTGAGCAACATACTTCTTGGTTGGACACAGCACTTGTTTGGGATTCAGTTGTAAAATCCGGTTTGTTCCTGAGACCAGGTATGGGTGAGCTGATACACCCTGAGATATCACCCTGCTACTACCAGCACATTAGGGTGATCTTTCCAAATGTGAGTACCCATTTTTGTTTACCTTACCCATTGATGTGAGACACCATTGGATGATCTACACATGAGGGTGCCCCTTTACCTACCAATTAATTGTATCCACACATTCTTAAAGGTACAGTCTAATTGTATCTTTTTTATTGTTTAAAAAGAGATAGATAACCCCTTACTACCCATTTTCCAGATTTGCGCAACCAACATCATTATAAGATGCCCCCCTCTTATCTCAGTGCATTTTTCAGCTTTTCATAGCCAAAAAGTGCTAGTTTGTGTGTGCCATATAGATACCATTGTGGTCAATCCTGTGGAGTTATTTATAAAGCAGCACTGATTGGCTAAAATTCAAGTTTGTAAATAGCACTGAGATAAAGTGGCAGTCTACAGAGATACAGGATAATCACAGAGGGAGGTAAAAAGTGGATTATTATAGTGTTGGTTATGCAAAACTGTGGAATGGGTAATAAAGGGATTATCTATCTTTTTAAACAATAAACATTTTTGGGTAGACTGTCACTTTAAGCTTTCTTCCTAGTGCAAGGCCCCCATAGCATCTACCTCTTTCACCAGATACTAGTAGACCTAACAACCCCCACTAGCACCTAAGGAACCCTTCAACCATAGGAATCCTTTAACACCCTCTCTTATTCATGTATGTACACAAGTATCAAATCTATTTTTAATTATGTATACATTTGCTCTAGGAGGAAAACAATAGTAGTAACAGATAAATTCACAAATAAAATAACTTCTTTTCTTAGGGTCTATGAAACTCTATGCATTAATAATATGTTAATGTTCATTTATATGGAGCTAATAGGTTTTAAAGGGACAATAAAGTCAAAATGAAACTTACAGGATTTAAATAGAACATGCCATTTTAACCAACTTTCAAATTTACTTATTTTATCTTGGTATGCTTAGAAACAGCAATGCACTACTGGAAACTAGATGCTGATTGGTGACTGCACATATATGCTTCTTGTCATTGGTTCACCCAATGGGCCCCATGTACTAAAAGGCAGACGGATAGCTTCTCAACTTGAGAAGTTGTCCGCCTGCTTTCACTACATACGGGCAGCGGATCTGTTTGTTCGTTGGCCAGTATGTATCATTACACACTCCGTTGAGTGTGTAATGCCCACCTCTTTATTCACGCGAGAGAAGGGAGTGTCAATCACTGAGTGCGAGCGCTCTCTCTCTGATTTCTCTTCGCCACCTTAGAGGTGGCAAAGAGTGTAAGAAGCAGCAGTCTAATGACCACTGCTTCTTACATTGCAGGAAGCAGGCCCGGATGTGCAGACCTGCCCCGCAAGGGCTCGGGAGCAGCTTACACTTCGTACAGCTAGTTCCCAGTAGTAAATGGCTACTCCTTCAACAAAGGATACAAAGAGAATTAAGCTAATTTGATAACAGAAGTAAATTAGAAAAGTTGCCTAAACTTGTTTGCTCTATCTGAATCATGAAAAAAATAGTTCTGTGTGTTTAAACTATATTTATATTAAAACGGAATTTCTTTCCACAGCTTGTAACACATGGCAGCGATCGAACAGAAGCTTTGAAGAGGATGGAAGATGCCTTAGATAACTATGTTATCCGGGGTAAGAGTGGTATTAATGTTTTATTTAAAAAGTAAAATTGGGAAAGTAAAAATGTATACTTGATATTAATGTAATATAATAGATATCGTCATAAAGCCATATCCAATTTTATTTGAAGGAACCTAATATAAAAAGACTGCTATAGGCTTATATATCCCATGTATCATTATGCACTTTCTTCAATAAAATAGAAATCAATGCTAAACAGAATTGGGAGCACTTTTATTTCATGTTCTCGTGATACAATATAATGAATTTATTGGTTGTGCATAATTTTGTGGAAGTAGCAGTTAGGTAGACTTTGCAGATATGTTTGTAAGGAGTTCTCATCTCGTATAAAGCACCTCCTCTTACTGCTTTTATCAGTATTTTTCTACCCATTTTGAGTATAATAGTAGGATTGATACAGCCATTCTCTTGTACAAATGATAAAGATGATATAAGGAATATCTCTTCTGTAGATATAGATACCTTTTTACGGATGTTGTGACTTCAGACTAATGTGTTTTTTCCTCCACTCTAATACCTCATTAATTGTGCAGAGTAAGTAGCTTTTATTGCAGTCCTGCCATGGAGGCATTGAAGAATAATGGGCCAATATTCCCAGGGGGTCTCTACCAGGCCTAGTACCCCATTCTAATCCACTAATGTTAGCAGTCAGGTTGCAGAGTGATCATGCTTACACCAACTAGGTATTCCAGCTACAGTAATTTTATACCTTACTACAAGCTAGGGAAAGTTATTTATTTTTTAGCTCAATATAAAATGCAGGATTTTATCTTCTTGGTAAATATAGCACATTGCTTCTAAATCCAATATTAAACACACAAATTGAAGAATGTGCCTATGGGCATAGCTCACCTCTATATGGACAGTGCAATAAAACCTCTCCAGTGTGCTGGATGGTGCAGACTGGGCACTCTTAGTGGCTCAGCTCACTGAATCGCAATCACGGGAACATTCAGTTCTCTTTACCTTAGTAACAAACAGGGGCTCTTGGTAGAATGTAGAATAACAAGTGTTTATTAAAACATAATTAAAAGCTAACAGGCAATAAAAACATGTATAGCGTTTCTCAGCTGAGCAGTTTTATCAGGAATAAAAACCTTACGAACTGGAATCTATTATAACGTATCTGATAAAAAAAATAAACAAAAAAATCCCAGATATATGATACTATAAAAAATGCTGAAAAAAAGCTAAAAAGCTGTGAATAGCAACACATGCCTAGCCAGACCACAGTTCTACAACGCGTTTCAGGGACACGGCCCTTCATCAGGTGGGCATTTTTTAGTATCCTATATCTGTTGTTTTTTTGTTTGTTTTTTGCCGTTTTTTATCAGATACATTGTTAGCAATTCATATGTTTTACTTTCTGCATCAGTATGTATGTATATATATATATATATATATATATATATAACTAATGCTGCTAGTAACTAGGACATTCTTCTTTTAGCACTGTCTTAATGCTTACTATTTGATACGCTGCTAGCATTTTGTATTTTTCAATTCCTGTATCTATATGCAAATTACTCTTACTGTCAGTAATTAGTGTGTTTCCCTAGCTCTTTTTTTATATATATATATATATATATTGCCAGCATTTAATGTGTCCTGCATTTGACCTATTGTATCAACATATTTTTTATACACCTCGTTGCTTGTATCGGTACCTTGATATTTTTGAAAAATGTGTGAATTGTTAAAATTTCGCTCGAACAAGAGATCCTGCAATAATAATATATGGTGTCAAGTGAT
>CAJPDP010982521.1:0-10558 GCA_905336975.1 Bombina variegata variegata
TATTAAATTTTCTTCATTCTCTTGGTATCTTTATTTGAAAAGCAAGAATGTAAGTTTAGATCCTGGCCCATTTTTGGTGAACAACCTGGGTTGTTCTTGCTGATTGTTGGATAAATGCACCCACCAATAAACAAGTGCTATCCAGGGTCTGAACCAAAAATTGTCTGGCTCCTTAGCTTAGATGCCTTCTTTTTCAAATAAATATAGCAACAGAACGAAGAAAAATTGATAATAGGAGTAAATTAGAAAGTTGCTTAAAATTGAATGCTCTATCTGAATCACACCAAAAAAATTTTGGGTTCAGTGTCCCTTTAATGTTTGCAGTACACAGGTGCTCCCTAATTTTTGGGAACCAATATTATTGAAATATAGTAAGGTCTTTTGTTGTGCTTTTCTGAGCCTAACGTTTGCATTACATGCCGTGTCTGCAGGGGTTTCGAGAGTAGCTAAAATCTAGTATACCTTGTACTGTTCTTTTTCCCTCCTGTTAGTCCTCTGACAGAGATACTACCCAATTTTTTGTGAAAGTGGGTCTAGCCTCTTAAAGTTGTGATTTATTTTACTTTTCTTGTTCTGTATGGCTATACCTAATAGAGGTCAGATATGTTGCTTTTGCTAAGCATTTTTATTATTGGCATATTATCTACTATCTGTCTTACAACTCTGTCTTACCTGGATTTTCAGTCAGTCATTGAAAATCTGTAAGAAGTTTCATCCCTGATCCAGTCTTGTTGCCGGGAGGGGGCAGTTTTTTTTTTTTGTTTTTTTTTTTGAAGGTCTAGTTTCAATTTCTTTGGAATCACTTGATAAAAGAGGCTATCCCTCAGGGATACAGATTAGGTTTTTGGGGATCTCACAATAGCTGTTTGTTCTGCCTCATGCATGAAGAAGTTAGAGAAAGGACTGCATTCCTTCAGTGGGTGCAGGATCTGTAGACCCAGTTCCTTCCTACAGAATGGGATCTATCAGTTCTATTTGAAGAATGCTTCTACATATTCCTATTTTCGGGGAACGTCGCTGGTTCCTTTGTTTTGCTTTTCTGGACAAACATCAGTTTGTAGCACCTTCCTTTGGTCTTGCTACTGCTCCCAGAATCTTTACCAAGGTTTCGTGTTTTTTACTTTGTCGTCATAGTACAGGGTATAGATGTCTCTTACCTGCACTATATTTTCGTTCAAGGTCCACCTTTACTTTTTGCAATTGTTGATACGAAGAAACTACTCTTTTCTATGCAGTCATAGGTGAAAGGTCCATGTTGCACTGAGCTTGTTGACTCCTTTATATAAAAGGATGTTTTTTATTAGTGTTCTTGTCTCTGTCTCCATGCAACGGTTTTGTCAGATATCCGCAAGCTCAAAATTAAATCTGCTTGTTTGACTTTGCATTTTTTTATCCAGGCTTCTACAGCTTAGTGCATGGAAGTAATGGTTCTGCTGGTGGCAGCATCAGATTCCATTTCTTTTGTAAGGTTTGTTTTTGTCCACTGCAGCTACGCATGCTAGGGTAGTGGAATGGAGACCACACCAACTGTCTCACTTAATCTATCTAGTCTCCTCGGTCAAACTTTCTTTCCTGGTGGAGATTCCCCATTCCCGTTTCTCTGGGGATGAGTTTCCTTTGTTTGTCATGGGAAATAATTTCCACGGATGCCAGTCTCTTGATTGGGGCACGGTCTGGAGCCTTGGAGATCTTAAAGAGTTTGGTCTCCTCAAGAGGCAAGGTTACCATTAAATATTTTGGTACTCTGTGCAGTCTTCAGAGCGCTTCAGGGACGACCTCTTTTACAATCAGTTAAATTACTATGATATCTTATATCCATTACCAGGGCAATATTCACAGTTTTCTAGCAATTGTAAGAGGTTCTTGTATGCTGAATAGGGCAGTAGAATTCCCACAAGTAAGATTTATCAGGTAAGAATTAATTTTTTGCAGACTTTCTTTTTCTTTCTATTTAGATATGAGTTTAGTGTAAAGTTAAAATCAACCAACTATATAATTTTTGGATATAAATACATAATTTCTTAACCAAACTAAACAAAAAACATCTTTATTTTGTGCATTAGGACCATAAACATATTGTGTACAATACATAATATCTTCTATATTGACATTAACTATCACAAATCTGCCTTCATTTTCTATTACTTTACTTTCATCCTGATATTGTAGAATAGCCACTCCGTTTGTAGATTTATTCTAAGAAAATAGGACTTCATTCACCCATTGTGTTTTTAACTTGTTATATTGTTCTTCCGATACGTGTGTTTCTTGAATGCAGGCTATACTGTATCTGCCTTATATTTTTAGTTGAATTATAATATGGAAATTAATTCTCCCTATATTCCGTGTGATCATTTTAACCATCTATTTATTTCTTTTAGAACCCTAAATTTAACATACTTTCTAAAGAATAAAAAATAAAATGAGGGGTAAAAACAAAAAAGAGAATATACAAATAAAGGATAGAAAATATGCCTCTCAATGTCCAAAAAGGTTTTAACTTTTTTTCAGGTGTGTCCAGTATAATAGAGTTCTCTCTAACTTTCAATCTTAATTTCACAGGATATAATAATGCAAATTGTCTTCCATCTTTCGCCAGACTGGAACAAATTGGGGAGAATTGTCTTCTTCTTCTAGCGACTTCTGCAGCATAATCTTGGTATAAATAAATCTTCTTATATTCAAAAGAGAAATGTTGTGTTTTTCTATAATGATCTTGATATCTCCGTTTATAGCTTAAAAACTTAAATAGTTAATAGTTATTGGGCATGGCTTATTTTCACTTTCCTTGTAGTTTAGTACAGGCCCTAATCTGTGGGCCCTATCCACTTTAAATGATCATCTCATATTTTGTAGGCCCAATCTTTGAGGAAGGTTTTTTTTTTCAGTAAAGTTCAGTAGCTCCGCTGAGTCAATTGTCTATGGGAGGCCTATAATACGTGTGTTTTATAGTCTGCTGTTGCAATTTTCAAAATCATCCATTTTCTAAAGCAACATCTCATTTTGATGTACAAGGTCTTTCATCTTCTTATCTTTTGAACTCATCAGATCTTCTTTATCTGAGATTCTACTTTCAGCTTCTGTTAGCCTTTCAGCTGTTAAAGGGGCATGAAACCATTTAATTTAAGCTCATTCAGAACACAAGCCAATCTTGTGATCTCTTCAATTTTTGGAAGTATCAGAGTTTAAACTTGGTAGGCAATGGAATTCTGGTCAATTTCTTCAGTAACTTTCATCTATTTGAGATCTAGTAGGAGATGTATTATTTACTTTAGAACCCCTTTTCTCCATGTTTTCCCCTTTGCTGACATTGCCTTTAGTCTGTACAAATTCCTCCATGATATTTTAATTTTACACAGAAGAGAAGACACTTGCAGCTTGCACAATTATGTGTCCATATAGACTAAATACAACTCAGTAATATTAATCAAAAAAGGATATTCCAATTGTATAATTTTCTGATTGCTTTTCTCATTAATGGCATATAGAAAAAAAATACCTGTTTCTGAACATTAAGAAAATATAAGACCTTTGATGATGCAAAAGATTTAAAACCTTGTTAAATGTTTTTGCACTACACCTTAACCATCAAACACAAGGGATCCTTCGGAACAGCTTCTGAGGAAATCCCAAACGGCTAATAAGTTTTGTGTGGGTATAGTATTCACGTTGATCCTGGACATAAGACAACAAAGCCTTTGACTGCCGCACATTATAAAACCTTTTTCTTTTTAAAAACAAAGCCTTTCCTAAAAAAAATCTTAAGCTTACCCTCCCATAGGTATTCTATTGCACAGTATACAAACATCCTTTAGGGCACTTTTAATGCTGCAGATCAATGTGAAATAAGCAGCATGAGTAGAGAAAAACAGAAAGGTACATATCGCTTAGCGGCTCAATTATAGGGCTGAAATATTTCTAAGCAGCTTTAAAGTGACATGAAACTCTACGTTTTTCTTTCATGAGTTAGATATAGCATGCACCTTTAAATCACTTTCAAATGTACTTATATTATCACATTTTCTTCTTTCTCTTGGTTTCTTTTGTTTAAAAGCAGACGCGTAAGCTCAGAAGTGTTCATGTGTTTGGTGCACTATATGACAGCAGTTTTATTATTATTACTATTTAATTATTATCAGTTATTTGTAGAGCGCCAACATATTCTGCACCACTATAAACATAGGATTAATATGCAAGGTAGTATTTATGGGAGACAAATGCGTAGAGGGCCCTGCCAAGAGTTGCACTGCTGTAAATCACCAATCATGAAGGTGATCTACAAAACCGCTGGGCTCATAGGCTTATTTGCTAAGGGGGTTCAGGGAATGAAAAAAGGAGGAGAGGTACCGAGGTAAGAGAATGTTTGTGTATATTGTATGTATCTCTGAACAGTAGAGTCTTTAAAGAGCACTTAAATGTTTGATAACTAGGGGGAGAGTCTTGTGGAGCGAGTCATGGAGTTTCACAAAATAGGGGCCAATCCGGATAAGTCCTGTAGACTGGAATGTGAGTAGGTAACGAGAGGAGGAGAGAAGGACATCATGGGGAAAGTAAAGGAGATGGGAGGAAGAGTATCTGGAGACGAGATGGAATATGTAGGGGGAACAGTGTTATTAAGGGCCTTGATTGTCCGTCAGTATTTTGCATTTTATTCTGGAGGTGATTGGCAGAGAGACAGTTTTGCAAGAATGTTGTCCCTTTGCAAGAGCACTAGATGGCAGCACTATTTCCTGCCATGTAGTGCTCCAGACACCTACCTAGCAAAGAATACCATGGGAATGAAGACAATTTGATAATAGACGTAAACTGTAAAGTTTTTTACAATTGAATGCTCGCTCTGAAGCACAAAAGAAAAGTTTTGGGTTTCATATCCCTTTTAATTGTAGCATCTCAATCAATTTCAGTACTGCTACATTCCCCTTGCTCTCTGTCCTGTTATGGGGGTACAGACGGGAGATTAGCCAGTCAAGCTATAGGCCTTCTGGATGGTGCTGTTCTTCTGAGCCACTTCAGCAATCCTTGGTACTTTTTCTCCACTGCCAGATCACCAGAAAAACGCCTGCAGATTCACAGCCTAAGTCTGCAGTTTCGGGGCAACGCTGTTTTCCCTGCAGAGCTTTTAGGCCTCGGCCTCTCTACTGCGAGGTCGTAGAGCGGCATGCACATCTTGCGTCTGCTAGCTCCGCCTCCAGACTGCCTGAAAGTCAAATTCTTTACTCGTTTGCTGCAATTTCCTGATCATCCAGGGCTACTGGAAATTTCAAGCCGTGTGTGTATGTATAAATGTGTGTGTATGTGTATATATACAATGTAAAGCGAACAAGTTCCAGCCGTGAGTACAGCTTAAAAGATTGTCTTTATTAGATCATTTAAAAGCATAAACACTCGACATACAATATACAAAATTGGCCGTCAGATCTGGTATATATACACATATATTTGTAAGAGCATTGAATTATTGTACTGTTGCTTGCATTAACCACAGATTTAAAGTCAGGACCAGACCAGCAATGTACTACTGGGGAGTTAGCTGAACACATCGGTGGGACAGTGATGAGGCATATGTGTGTAGCCACCAATAACTAGCTAGATCCAGTAGTGCATTGCTGCTCATGAACCTACCTAGGTATCTTTTTCAACAATGCCAAGAGAAGGATTTACATTTAATAATAAATAAATTAATGTCTCTTAAATTTATTTATTTTCTTTCCCTCCTGCTTTTCCTCCAAGCGGCTGACTCACGACCCCAAATCACACACTGACACCTATTGTTCTCTTTTCTCACTTTATTCTTATTAAGTAGTTATATATGTTTTTATAGAATTATGCCATCAATCTTTGTCAAAAATGTTCAGGCATTGTCCATTTTCATTTGCATTCTAGACCTCCACACCTCTTGTATTTGGATGGAGCCAATATTCTTGAATGTGCTTGCAAGAGGATGTAGGGCAGAGCCTCTTCCCCTACATAGGACTTACCCTGAAACAAAAGAATGTTTATTGTTTTATACATTTGATAATTGTAAATGACTTTTCTCACAATATATATAAAAAAATTGCATGCTCTATCTGAACAATTTAAAGATAATGAATTATTGCAGTATAAAATGTATGCATCGGATGTTCTTCTCCCACCGAGCTTGCCATCTAGGATACGGTAAGGCAGAGGTCCTCCGTAGACAAAACTCTGGGTGCCGTAGTTAGATACTGAGAATAGACATCATTTGCTTTGCATTGCTTGGCATCCTGCCTTTTTTCTAACAGCAATTATAGTTATTTTTATATCTTGATATGGATTAAAAAAATATTTGTTGCTCAGCAGAAAACAACTTTGAACAGGACAATTAGCATTCCTTTTCTTATATTTAACTTGAAGAAATGAATACTTGAAAACTTTTCCTGCGAATAGAATCATATAACAAATTAAAGTGTGTTTTTTGTAGTACATTTTCTCTTGATTGAATTAGTGAGAAGAATATTTCCTATAAAAAAAAAAAATTTTTTTTTTTTTTTTTTAGGAAGAAGGTGTGGATCTTATGATTAACAGAGAAACTGCACATGAAAGGTAATTAAAACATAACAGTCTGTAAGAGGGGTGTCCACCATTTTCTTATAAGTTGCTACAACAGATTTATGTACAGTCTGTGTTGGTGAAAAAAATAAAACTGTTTTCCAAATGATTATACATTTTTATAAATAAATAAAAAACCTTCAAATGACTAATTAGCTAGCACTATAATTACTGCTGACCTAAATTTGTAACCAATCATAGAAACACATGCATTGTATCAAAGAAAGGACGTGACTAAATTGTAAGGGAGTTATGGGCAATAGATGAGTAGATAATATCTCTAGGGCTGCAATCTGGCCCTGAAGCCTACGCCTAGAAAACCTTGCTATATATCCTCTTATTTGCTCATTTTTATTTATTTATTTTTGTCATAGGGAAGTACAAGTGGCAATGCAGATGAGCCAGTCCTGGGAGGAAAGCTTGAGTCTGGTAAAAAGAAAACCCCCCCAAAAAATGTATATGTGTGTGGGTGAATTAAGAGCTGAAATAGAACACTGACTGACATTTTTTTTTTTGTTATGTGTCATACTTTGTTATAAGCTACTGTGAAATTAATGTTGTTTAATGTAGACATTCAGCACTTCTTAGCCATTGTGAAGCTTTGAGCGTATTCAGGAAGGCTTAGCATACAACAAAACTTATATGAATAGAATAAATTGCTGTTTACCTCTATTTACCTCTTCTATTTTGTTATGTGTATGTTCAGGATTGACCAAACATACATATTAAAGGGACACTGTATTGTAAAATTGGTTTCCATTTAAAGGGACAGTCAACTAAAAAAAAATGTACATGACTTTTTATTTATTATCTATTGACTTGCATTTAAGCCAATTAGTAATGTATTGTACACAACCCACAGATGTGAGCACAATGTTATCTATATGGCTCACATGAACTAACACTCCTCTGTTGGGAAAAGCTAAAAAAAAGCATGTGATAAGAGGCTGTCTTTAGTAGCTTAGAACCTGGCAGAAATTTAAATGTTAAAAGGAATACTAATGTAACAATGTTGGTTGTGCAAAGTTGGGGAATGGGTAGTAAACATTTTTTTTGTTGACGGTCACTTTAACATCTCACTCCACCCACACACACACACACACAAAGGCTGCCTTATATTATCTCTATCGCTGTATAAATAAAATCCAATACTTAAAGCAATTTTGAATGGAAATTGCAGGTTGATTTCTGCTGCTGCCTGTATATTACATAGCATCTCTTTTGTAAAATCATGATGGTCCACAGTCCTTCATAACATATGGGATATATCTCCCGCCACTAGGAGGAGGTCAAGAACCCATATCAGAGCTTAAAATCCTCCCATCTCTCTTAATTTTGTTCTTGGCCTCATAGGAGATGGTTGAGAATAGGGGTTGTTCTAGCTACTTGCTTATTGATTATAAATTGGGAGCTCAGACCTATGTGAGACCCAGAGTCCCTAGGGAGTATCATTTACAAAGGATATAGAAGAGTAACTTCACAGCAGCTGAATGATACAGTGACACAGTAATACCCTGTTAAGTGCACAGCATTTCCCTTAAGGGACTTTAGCCATAACTAGCGTCAGGTGTCACAGGGACTCGTTCCTAGCCTCCCCCTGAGGGACTCAGGTATTTCCTACTGCAAACCTCTGCGGTACTCAATACCTGCACTGGATGGGCTCTCTACTGGATACTGCTGCAGCTGCATTGACTTGGCTGGTTAGCCAGTTGAGGGGTATTGCGTAAGGTAACTGACTTTACACAGCACACATACAGCCCAGAAACTATTTGTAGGTACTATGACACAATGTTTTCTCCCTATCAGGTCCCTAAAGGTTCTATCATCATTGGGTACACTATCAGGGAAACCTCTGACCCTTTACAGCCCTCTGGCAGCCCTAAAGGAAGTTTTGGGGGCACTTTTAAACTTATTTAAAATAGAACCCAAGTGTTTTAACTTTTTAACATGGCCACCGACTTTGCTCTTGGCATTACCTCCGCCCCTGCAGTGTTCCAGGGCTTTCTCAATATGGAGCTTCTGCAACTAGATTTTCTTCTTCTACAGTTGGGACCAGATTTTTAACAAATTTCCAGTGCCTGCCAGTCCCAGGAAGGTGGCAAGTACCCATACAGGAGCTGCCAGGGGGTTCTCAAGGGCTATATAATATATATAGGGGCTGTTGTAGTTTCTACACTGTGTGATAATTGAAGTGTCTGAGGGAGTGTACACTTAGTGTAGATGGTTCTACCAGGTATTGGCTGTATTAATACTTATAATAACGTATGCAATGACTCTGTATATAAGTGAAAACTATAACAAAATATCTGTCCCGACTGATATCTCTATAGAGGAGTCAGTTGCTGATATCCTGTCTACATATACTTGTTTATTTAGCTAAAAGCTATCTATGTGCATTGCATATTCAGCAGCACAAATGATACATTTTACATAGGCAGAACCTTGTCTCTGAAGATATGCAAGACAATACATGTCCTATGCTATTAGTGTACACAATCCTATAGTATATACCCCTCTAGGGATATACCTTTTATGCATTGTACTGCAGGCTTAATTCCAGTTTTGCAGGATTTATCTGTATTTAAAATCAACAGCAGAGATCCTTTAGAGATAAGATCTATTGGTATCTCTTTTATACATATGTTATGTATAATTTATATCTATGCATATAGGTTCTATCTTGCAGATACTGAACATTGATCATAAATATTTTCATTTGCAGTGGAGATTATTTAGAGATAAGGTCTTTTGGTATCTCTTTTTTACCGATTGTATGGGTAATTTATATGTATGCACATCTGTTTATTATGCAGACACTGAGCATTAATCATGAATATTTTCATGGACCATATACATTGTGTTTTTACTTTCCAAGTATACACAGTCTCTGTTTTTGACATATATGACAGTATAAATATGTACAAATGCTTAAGTAGGTACATTTATACCACAGCTGATACTTATGTCATGCACTGATTTAATACACTTTGTATAAGTTTATATATTTTTGGATCCATCAGGAAAAATAGTTCAGATATAAGGACTGATTCTGTTTGTCTGTTAAGACATTGAGAGTTTTGTTCTCTTTGAAGCAGAGTCCTCCTTATTGACCAGCAGTCCTATCTCATGTTGCCAAAGATCCTTCTGAGGTGGCAGCCTTTAATAAAGGATTTGGAGGATAAGGGAATAATTAATCCCAGTACCTGTGTAACCACAAGGTCAAGAGGTTTTGTCCCCAATCGGTTCATTTTCTAAAAGGATTTACAGTCCTGTCCTGAATTTAACATCCCTATGCATGTTGGTCAGGGTTTGCACTTGTATAATGGGAACATTCCTCACTGTTTCTACCCTTCTTCCAAAAGGTCAGTTTATGGCTAGTATAACCTCTTGGATTGTTTGCTTCACATCTCTATACACAGGGATTACTCTCGGTTCTTGAGGTTTGTATATCTTCAAAACCTTGCCAGTTTACCACCTGTGCTGGATGAAATCTTGCCAGTGCTCAGAATCGGGACATTTCAGTTTCTCCTTATCTGAATGACATATTAGTTCAAGCTGATTTCCTGTTATTAGCTATTGATCATACTCTCCAGTTTCTGTCTTCATTCAAGATCATGGTTAGAGTATTGATGTACTCCAAAGGCTTGTTATATTCTGCTATAAGGGTAGCATTTACAGGAGTCATATTCAACTCAATTTTTATGCATATAGTTTCTTGACAGAACCTATGAAAATACAATGAATCCTGCTTAAAATGCTCATAAATGGTACAAACAAAACCTAAAACTCCTCTACCCAAAAGGAGTGAACAAGTATCGGAAACAAATGTAAGATGAACAAAAAAAAATATTATAAACATATAATTACATGCAAATAAAGTCCCAAACCTAATGTTAGTGTCAGCACTATAGTAACAGGGTAATGAAATCCTACAGAACTTTAACCTGCAACAACAATATGTTCAAAATAGGTATCCAAATAGATCCAC
>CAJPDP010982597.1:0-13065 GCA_905336975.1 Bombina variegata variegata
AATTTATTATTAAATGTCCAATTACGATAAAAATATTTAGCAATGTCTCTGCGAAGGCTAATTAAATACATAGCTCACATAGCCATACCAGTGGTTTGAGCTTGTGTTTCATTTAAGTGTATTAAAATATATGACTTTATTTAGAATTTTATTTATATTACTTTGGTCTTATGATTTTTTTTAGCCACGCCCACAACATTTAAATTTTTTGCCGGGGGGGGTGTCCCTCTTTTGAATTTTGAAATGTTGGGAGGTATGGAATAAGTTTTTGTGTGCTGTTAAACAAGGTGGTTCTACATCCCACACTGTCAGCCAATGGTAAACTGAAAATTCATGGAAACAGCTGGGACAGGGGCAGGAAAAAACCAAGAGTTTTGCTGCTTGTTATAGGCAGTAAAAGGGTAAATAATGCTAGTTCTGGTGCAGTTGTAATAATTTACTACTCTTTCAAATAAATACAATTACTCCTAATAATTCCTTTTTATAAAAACCATAAGGAAGCCAAGTCAATAATAGTGCCCTCTTTGTTAAAAAAACAACAATTCTATTACCTAGCCCACTGAGTTGTAGAAGAATCCATCATCAGACTGAAACATTTTGTTTTTTACAAAATAGTTTTGTTTTTTTATATATATATTTCTTTTATTGAGGTTTTTAGCAAAAATAACATTACAAATATAATTTGCCACAACTCCATATAAACTGGTATATGAACACTTCTTGTACCCTAATGAAAATATATACACTTCAGTTAGTATAGCAATATAGGTACAACGATAAAGACATATTCATATAATGACAGATAAGCCAAGGAATAGTAAGGCAGATACAACTGAAACCTCCATTTATATGTTTATAAGCACCTCCTGAAATATTGATAGGCCACTCTTAGACCTATATGTTACAACTATTATCCATGGAGGTAAACTAGAATAAACTATAATGATATAGAGACACTTTTGGGCCTGGTGACTTAATGCACTTAATGTAAAGTAATTTATGATAGACAAATAAACAACATTAGAGTTTATAGCAGACAAAGAGCTGCTAGGTAATAATCCCAGATAAGAAACTGGGAATTTTTCTTAACCCTGAGTTTCTAATATAAGAATGAAGTATATATATATATGATAATGTTAATATGAAAATATATGACTGAGCCGCTCGAAGTACATATATGATAATCTTAATATGAAGATGAATGATAAGAGCCGCTCTTATTTAGCTGCTAGGGTAAAATCTGATTGTGGGAGGACTACTGACATTACAAAAGGCAGGAGAATATGTGAGCAACATTTTTAGGGTATAAATTTTTTTTAGCAATTTGCGTAGCTTTAATTAATAGTAGGGGCTATGTACAGTTTAACAGGAGTTAGTATGTAACTGTGGGGCTGAGTTTGATAAAAGGGGAAACTCCCGTTCATACAACTTGTGCCTTGCTATAGTGGAGAGCTAGAGGGTCAGTTACTAAATGAAGCAGTGACCCATTACCCTGTAAGGGATACTGGGCAGAATCTTTATATGCATGCCTGACTGTGCGGGGGCAATTAACTGTTTAGGGAGTGACGTGGAGTATCGTGGTTTACTGAGCACAACATTAATATAGTAATCAATAAGGTAGCTCCCAAAGTAAATGAGCTATGTCCGGCCCTCGTAGTAATTCAAGTACGCAGCCGTAAAGACCGCCTATCATGTATAAAACAAGAACTGTTCAGAGATGCTGGCGACTAGTGCTTTAGAGTAAACAGATGGAGACCCTATATATGAATAAATATGAGGGCAGAGGCATAAACCACACAAATATCAAGATATTGATTAATACTAATTAAACTGTAACACACAACATTGCTTCATGCCTGGCGTGGGTGCTATGTTACACTTTCAAAATTTTTAAAGATGTAGATATATTAGAGTAGTCTCATATTTTAAACAAACTAGACATAGCATATCCATCTTATCCTGCATATCTAATATATCTTAATACATTAGAGGACCAGCAGATAATACAATCATAACAGGGCAATATATGATATAGAAAGAATAGAACATAAGTATTCAAGAACATAGTAGATAGTAACTACATAACATGTTATAGAGTGAGAAACAAACACTTATGACACCCATGTTATGAACCCTGGCTTTCTGTGCAGCTCGATTTAGCTAAATGTGGGCCTTTGTTTTCCCATATTGAATGCTGAGTATGCTGCAACAAAAATAAAGTTGACATGAGTTCCCAGAAATGAAGTCACCTTTTAAGATTTATAATATACTGAAGCGCACTGTGTGATAATCATATGGTGGTAGTTTCTGTAAAGAGCATGTTACAATATATACAGCTAGATATACTCATCTCTAATACAGCAGCAGACTTGACCTTGTAACTTGAGCCTGTGGTGCCACATTATGTGAAGCATCCGTATCCTAGATAGCGCAGGTCCAGCTGCTGCTGTGATTGAATTCTTCTGTTTAGCCTACCCCAGAGCATTTTTTTCCTAGTCTAGGCTGACGAATATCTGGGATCCTCAAGGTCACAGATGAATCATGCCTGCTCAGAAGGACACGCAGGCCCTGCAAAGCGACCAGGGGCCACCATCTTCTCTCCTCCGGCAGGATCTTTCCCCCAAGTGAGTAAGGGTTACTAGTAGGCTTCAGGACCTCGCCATGGGAGCCGGCCGCACTCCCGCAATCAAGGGCCGGATTTGTGAAGTATATAGGTATGGACTTCACACTGGGAGTCACTGTGTCAATTAAGACATGTGCTTGAAACCGGAGTAGTTCCTCTGTAATGGTGGAGTCAGTCTGTCACCTTAAGAAGGACCAGGTTAAGTGCGAGGACCCCACGTGCAGAGCTGAGATCTGATTTGTGTCCGGCAGGTCTGCTAAAAGCACGGTTGCATCAGCCTCCTGGAGAGCGGAGTTTTCGGTTTCTTCCTCTGTGCAGCCATTTTTAATAAGATTTCTGAGATCGTTAAATCCCATTCCTGCCTTAAGTTCAACATCTGCTAGTATGGTAATGAGAGTTGCGTAGTATTCCTCCATCATTGATCTGTAGTATACTGTTCCTGTTTTACCGGGGGGGGGGCAGTAGATATTTTAAGGAGGCCTCCTTCTGATAACACATGCAATCCAGTTTTTGGGGTTCCAGGCTATACCAGCTTCATAAAATTGGCTCAGATCTATGTGCTGATATTTAACTAAATAGAAACAGCTGACATGTAGTATATATATATATATATAGTATAGGAGAATCTGATTCTGCGACTGATCATGGCCAGTGCTAAGACACGCCCCCACAAAATAGTTTTTAACATATTTAATTGCAATGACTCTTTACCTAGTCTAGGGGCTTTATGAATCATGGCATAGTATACCCCAAGAGAAAGATTTTTCTTTTGTTTCTGCACATAACAATGTTCTTGTTTAGGTATCTATTTTATACCCTAAACATTGCTGAAAACGTTATATTGTTTTATGTTGTAAATATGTGGTCAATAATTAAATAATGCAAAGGAGCATCAAACCCCAAAATAATATTTGACTACACATGGGGTGGAGACTGGTGGCTGAGATAGGGAGACATGGGGGTGGGGTCACTGAAAATTGGGTGGGGCATTACAGCATGTCACTGCGGAGTCAGGGTAAGAGTGGTGAATTAGGGAATCAAGACTGGAGGGGTTTCTTTAGAAAACTTTTATAAAGCCTTGGACTGTGGGAGGGGCAGCAGCAGTGGCATTTCAGTAAAAGCTTCAGTCCACCTATTAATTAATTGCTGGAACCCCCACAGGACAGCCAGCAGAGCTCCCAGACTGTGACAATCCTGCTAATTTCAGGAAGGCTGGGAACTTTGATAGCAGCTTATTTGCATGTGTACATAAATCCTAAAGAATAAACAAATATAGAGTAACAAAAAAAGAAATAGTTTACAATGCACTATAAGAGAGGGGAGGCTTGTGCTACACCATCTAAAATGCTCCCCAAAAATAAAAAATAATTCTATCAATCTTATTTTTTATCATTTCTTTATGTTTTTCCTGTCCTAATAGATTATTTATAATTTAGGCAAATTAATAATTTCCATCAGCCAGGAGTGGAGGCTTTGCCCATAAACTGTGAAAAAAAAAAACATAAATACAAGTTAACAGCACTTATATGGATGTGTAAACAGAATAAAAAAACTCCCAGAATAAATATAACTCAACTTTTAATAGTCATATAGTGCATAAGGTAAATGCACAAAATACGATAAAATCTTGTCAATATACAGAATATTAAAACTGCTAAAATAGGAGCAATGATACTTGCACTTAGTAAGTGATAGTGGCGTTCTATCCGTATCTAAAGACAGCTTCAGGACAAATGCAGGACGAGCGGGCCGACACATAAACAAGCTCCACTACGCGTTTTAAGGTACACACCACTTTATCAGGTGAGGTGTCATACAAGCATATAAATATTAAGACATATATATACACTTTTGAGCACTTACTATTAAAAAAACCTTGACATATACCATATCCCTTTTTAACCCTTTTAAAAAATTTTTTTCAATATTAAACATATTTCTATTAAATGTTTATATATATGTATGTCATAATCAGCAATATCTGGTAATTTGATGAGTTATTACAATAGGTGATAGGTGATTATACTTATTTAGTGGTTATAGTGTGTCAGTGAAGATAACTACCTACTAGTGAGGAGGTAATATTACCTTTAATGACTTAATTTAGCCTAAATTAATATTGATACTATTCACCAGAAATATATATATCAGGAGTATCATAAGGCGATGAAGAAATAAGCAGTAACACACAAGTGACTATAACTTCAGAGTAAGTATAATATTCAATTCATCGAGCATGAGCATAAGGAGCAAAGGTCAAGAAATACTTCACAGCTATGGAGTGATAAAATATAGTACTCATGACCGGAGGAAGCAATGTCAATCCAGAGAACTGGAGAAGAGGCTTTCAGGCCAGAGAACGCTGCAGCTATACTTTTCCCAAGAGCTGCAGCGTCTGATGATGTCACGGTCGGCTCCGGCACTGAGAGAGAGCAAAGTAAGGCTTGGCAGCCAGCGAGCAGACTGGACTAAGTGAGCGAAGGTAGGTAAGGTGACCTGAATAATGAGACAGAGCAAGTCAGTATCGTAATCCTCAGAGGGTAGAGATTCTTCAGGAGAAGGCAGCAATAGGCTAGATGCTATAGAAGCACAGGCTGTCAGAGCAGACAGTCAACAATAAACCAGCAATGCATCTTCATAGAAAGCGCATAATATAGGCAAGTCTGAATTACTGATTGATCCTAAAGGTGGTATTTGAGAAATAGGACATCGAGTAGCCTAAAGGTGAACATTTTACTGACAATGTAATACTTTTTTAGTATGTTTTCCATGTGTTTTGTGAAACTTTTATTTTAACCCTAACACTTTGTTTCAGGTCTCTTCAAGTGCTATTTTGGCTTTTGCTCAAGTGCAACACATAAATTTCAACTTGTAGTATGAGAGATGTTTAGCGAGGTTGCAATATCCATTGAAAGTATATGGCCCACTAAAAGGATGTCGGCCGTGCTAAAACCTTCTCTGGTAATTCAATTTTAAGCATGGACTTGTAATATCAATTTGCGTGCTAATATTAGGGCAGCCCAGTGATACTATTATTGTATCCTGTCCTGTCATTATTGCTTCACAGGGCCGTAGGAGGGAATTAAGCATTCCACTGGCGCCTACAGATCCTATGCTGCAAATATATGTTATTTATTTTTATGGCATTTTTTTTAACTTCCTTAATCTTGAAGATATTTTCATTTTCATCAACTGGGAATTTGCAATGTTACAGGAGTTTACAAAAATAATCAGGTAAGTGCTGCAAAGTGAAATAAGGTTATAAACTGCCCTAATGTTATAGTAATGACATGCTGTTGAACAAACAAGTGACAGATTTCACTGGAAATAGGAGCACGTAGATAGTTTTGCACAAAAAGTGAAACTGAGCCACTTTATTTTTAACGTTAGGGCAGGTTACAATTGGCACGCTAAATAATTTTTTTGTGAATTAAAAGTTAAAAGTTAAAACAGCGTGTGAGCGAAAGTCTGATGCATGTTAACTTCAGGACTTCGGATTGTGACTGTGTTAACTTCTCCCATAGACTTCAATGGGGCATGCTATTAAAAAAAATCTAACAGGACTTTTGGTGGGCGGGTCGACAAGGCAGCAGCGAAGCACAAGAGCTCCGGCTAACATTGTGCTTTTAACAGCGATCAAACCATCTGCTGCCTTCCCCTACATATCTATCTTGCTGGACAAGCCACACTGTCACCGCACCAGCTGAAATTATATTGTGCAGTGCTCCTTACATCAGTCCTGGTCCCTGGAAGCCACGGAACGAGCAGCGCAAAGTTATTCTGCGCCATCTTGGCCCCTTAACTGAGCATCAGTCATCTGAAGAGTGATGGGCTCAGGCGGAGCGAACTGACATTGCAGTCCCACCGCAGCGCAAACTAAGCTACAACTGAATCCCTGGGTGAGTGTGCACCCGTGTCATGGGATTTCCTCAACCACAGCCCGTTTTGGCACTAACTTAGTTAAGGTCTCAACACAGCTAAGACACGGAACACACAACACTACACTGCTGGTCATACATCATACCCAGGTGTGAGGGGAATAGATTTAAAGGCAAAGACATAAGTCTGCACACCGTGTTGACACCAGAGATGAGCAGCGTCATTTAATTTCAAGGGCAGATTAAAAATGCTGCATTAACAGCTTCTGACCTGACCCTTGTGAAGAGAGGAGATAGGGGGAGAATAGAGGGGAGAGGGGAATAGGAGGGGAGAGAGAGTCTTGTTCCCTTTCCACACACACCAAACTGGTGACTACTGACAACATTCTTTTTTCACAACCATCTATATTTTCAAGTTGAGAGCTTATTTAATCTCCTCTCTTGCATTGTTTACTGTGCTCTGTAATTGAAGACCGGGCAGTGTTACCCCTCCCTCATTGTCCAGACGGGAGTAAATCCTTTCTCTTAGGCTGTTCGTCCTCCTATAAACACGACCCTGTAGGAGGAATGCTCCCTGTTTCTTCCTAAATTATAAAATCTCCTCCACATCTTCTGATCTGCCTATGCTCATGCACGTAGATAAATATTTTCAAAAACTCTCACCCACCACTAAAGAAAGCATGAGTAATAAGGCAAAAACTACAGACAGAAAACAAAGACACATAGTCAAAATTCATGCTGAGAGCCAGCTGCAGACAGATCTTCACGCGACCCATATGGGATAACAGTCTATACTATTACAGGAATTAAAATCTTTTTTCCTCCCCAAAATGGAGTCATTACAGTCTGGAGTAGACACTTTAACAAGTGAAATACGACAGTTTTCCTCCCGACTCAACTTATCTGAAACACGCATCTCTGAAGTGGAAGACAGACAATCTAACTCAAACTCCTCTCTCAGACAGCTCCTTAAGCAAAATCAACTCCTACAGTATCCTGCATGCCCACTATGTTCACGCTTGCACGAGCAGGGCAGACAAGTGGCATTGCTGTTTCCAGCCAAATTTTGTCTGCAAACATCATTTGAAACCAAGTTCTTCCACTCACCTAAAGCTCTACAAAGTTATCTCGCTATGGAAGAGCAACAAGCACCAAATTGACACCACCCTACCACAGAATCTGCATTATTTCCACCCCACCATGGCCTTATAGATGGCTGTGAGGGCCCTATTCTTCGCTACTTTGCAAACTACCCTTTGGGACTTGCACTTGAAGCGGCCACAGAGAATAGGGGAACTTCACCCCACTCAACTGGATTGTGATCTCTGCTCAGGGGATCTGTGGACTGGACCCCAGACTGTTCAATCACACGTGAGTACACTAAATGTTATAGTTATGTTATTTGTTCAGAATGTTCCTTTTTGTATATGTTTATATATTGTTCTATGTTTAGATAGAGAATTGAGGGTGACACTTTCTTTCTCTGTGCGGCTTTGGTGTATCTCATGGCATGTCATTGAAATGACACACCTACCCATCATGGCCTTACCTGCGCTGCACCGCAATCGCAAGAGCAATAGAGTCACCACAAAATGTAACAAAAACTTTATCATTACTGTTAGCATCTTTCTGAAGTTGTTTTGGTTATTGTTTAGTTTATTGGCTAAAACTGCTTTCACACTGAGATCTGTTGAATATATTTATAACCATGTGTGTTGCGTCTTTGTCTTAGGGTACAATACCTTCAAGGAACCGGCACTTTCTTTTTCTCTGTGTACTCTCTGGCAACTTTATGGGCTAGTTATCCTGCTCAACTGTGCCATGCACCAGGAGAGTCACCTCCGCAGAAACAACAAACATGCCCCAAAGTATGTTAATAAATCATATCTGTACCGATCATGCAAGTGGGATAGTCACAAGATAATTTTTATTACTATGTTTACCATAGTTACTTTCAAACTTACCGGTCACCTACTGTTGACTAACTTTAATATTCTAGGCCATGAGCGACTATGTACTAACACACCTACCTCACTTATACAGGGTCATAGGTTACGTTATACTTCACACATTTTACTAAACTTAATAACACTGAAGGGAGACACATGTATCTTGCTTTCTGACATCACCCAAACACTCCCTTCTCTGCTCCTGATGCTGTGCCTCTTATTAACCAAAAAAGGAGGCCTTCGCCCCAACACCCGCTATAATGAAGGGGAGGGAGAGGTGGGGACTAAGAAATTTGATATCTGCTTTGTCATCTTGAGTAAGTGTTTTAGTGCACTACATTTCTGGTAAAGTACAGATATTTTAAATGGAATGCTATTCAACACCCCCTGCCCCCACTCACTACACTCTTGTAGGCCTAACGCCTAGAAGAGTGACTTCAAATATTCTTTCACAGACTATGATGTATGCAAGGTTTCTAACCAATTGTGGGAGCCACCTCACTACGTTTCCTATGTACCTTAGGCTCATTACTAATTTCAAGGGACCTTGCATTGTGTTTTTTATATTTTGCAAGCTTGTTTTCACGAGGAGCCTGTATGTTCCCCCTTGGTTGGGAATTCCCAATATATGTCGCACTACACATACACTAACACCAGTTTGCTCCCCTCTCTGTAGTCTCTCTCTCTCTTTTTTATTTTTTTTTCGTCTTCCCCCTCTTCTCTCTCTCCGCTTTCTTTCGGGCCAGAAAGAGTTGCTCCTCCACATTCCTGCCCCTCTAACTTTAGGTGATGGCACTTAAACTGCTTACTTGGAATGTGGGCGGTATAAATTCCCCCCATTAGGCGTAAATTGACCCTAACACATCTACGTAGATTAAACACTGATGTAGCCCTCCTTCAGGAGACACATTTAGGAGATGAGAAGCACGAGAAACTACGCAGGGACTGGGTGGGGAGAGTGATCTACGTCTCCTATAATTCCTCCAGTAGAGGACTGGCCACTCTCTTTGGTAAACATTTACACATAGAAATACACAACACTGTCTATGGCCCAGAGGGTAGGTTCCTCATTTTACAAGTCTCAATCAACTCAGTTAATTACACATTATGTAATATATATGCACCAGATCATAAAACTAAATCTTTCTGGGAAAATCTTGCCCAAAACTTGGCCCTCTTTGTAGGCTAGAAATTAATTTTAGGGGGTGACTTTAACTTATCTCCCCAACCCCTTATAAACAAAACATGGACACAAGACAGTACCACTAAACAAAGACTGCGTAACTACAAAGGAAAATTTGAAAAAAAAAAATCTTTCAATTACTCTTTGAATCCTTGGCCTTCTGTGACATATGGCATAGGAGGCATCCAGAAGACAGATACTATACCTGTCTATTAAAAGCTATCAAAAATTCTTCACTATCCCGAATAGATCTTTTCCTGATTGCGGTCTCCCTGATCACACAGGTCACTTCGGAAACAATACATAACATAGTGGTCTTTGACCATGCCCCAGTGGAGATAACTTTGGGCTATGCCCTCAAACGCCCCACTTGAAATTCCCTACGCTTCCTTTCATATCATCTCACCTCTAAACCCTTTCAGAAATCACTTATCCACGCTTGGAACGACTTCTATACAGACAACTATATACATCTAACTAATCCACAGTTATTTTGGGAGGCTGCTAAAGCAGTCCTCACTGGTTATATCATTTCATACCTTGCTGATCTTAAACGGAAAACTCAGTACAAACATAACGCACTACAAACAGCATTGTGCTAAGCCTATTTAGATTACTGTACCCATGACTCGCCTCATACTAACAACACCTACATCATCACTAGATATGAATTAGATGCTTTTGTCAGGCAAAAAAGTGGTGCTGGCCTGCTAAAAACAGCAAGTAAATTCTTCCGCTTTAGTAATAAATCTGGCAGACTATTAGCCAATTTGGTTAAACCACAGTCCATCATAAAAGACATAGCAGCACTTAGATATGGAGGAAAAACTCACAAAACGCCTTCAGAATTAACACACTATTTAGCAAATTATTTTTCCCATTTATACTCTAATCAACAGCCAAACCTCCCCGACTCAAACAACAATTTCTGGCATTCTCTCACACTGCCACAACTCACAATGGATCAAATTGATGCCTTAAATGCTCCAATTTCCACTGAAGAGACTCAGTTTACTATAAAATCCCTGTCTTTGGGGAAGACCCCAAGTCCGGATGGACTTCCAACAGAATTTTACAGACTTCTAATTTCTCAGATATCCCCCATCCTCTCTAATGTGTATAACTCTCTACTTCTCGAGGATGGCACACCCTCAAGTTCTTTTGTGTCAACCCATATCACCCTAATCCCTAAACCAGGAAAAGATCATACCCTCCCAGAGTCATATCGCCCCATATCCCTTTTAAATACTGACTACAAAATACACATGAAAATCCTAGGCAATAGACTACAGAAGATCCTTCCCTCCCTGCTGCACCCTGACCAAACTGGGTTTGTATTTGGCAGAACCTCGGTAACCAACATGCGTAAAGTCCTCCATGCTATTAATCACTACTGGAGGAAGACTAGGGACTTGTTATCTCTTGATGCAGAGAAGGCCTTCGACAGGGTCGAATGGCCGCACTTATTTCACACCCTTAGGAAATTTCAATTTGAGGGCCCATTCCTTAACTTCCTCTGCAAAATCTACACTTCTCCAACTGCAAATATTATGGTTAATGGTCTTCTCTCTCCCACCTTAACGCTCCATAGGGGTATCCGTCAGGGGTATCCACTATCCCCTATACTATTCAACCTGGCCTTAGAGCCGCTTGCCCTTAAAATGAGGTAGACTTATCCAGGGATGCCTATCAATTAATCTACCTTACACATGGCCTTGTATGCTGATGACATGCTCCTCTTCATCACTTATCCATCACTACATATCCCAAACATTGCAGATATCCTAACTATCTTTGGAGATTTCTCAGGATACAAAAAAACATGAATAAATCTAAGATATTATTAACAGATCACAAATATGATAAATCCCTGTTCCCCTTTGTTGTACAACCTAACGCCTTAACTTATCTGGGCATCATCCTTTATCTGCACCCCCACAAAATCTATGACCTCAATATTACAAAACAATGCATCCAGCTACAAACACAACTAAAAGCATGGACAAAACTTCCCCTTAACCTCTCTGGACGTATTAATCTAGTGAAAAGTTGGTTCTGCCTAAAATATTATATCCACTTTTAATGTTGCCTTTCCTCTTCACCAAATCGGATCTGTCCCTTATGAATAAAGCAATTCAATACTTCATTTGGAAAGGCAAGAAACACGCATAGGTTCCCGCAAATTGCAGCAAGCATATCTTAAGGGGGGTTTGGCCCTCCCGAATCTAAAACTGTATAACTGGGCAGCGTTGACTCGTTTAATCCTTGATTGGCAACTTAATACTGCACACTTCTCAACTCCCCCGCTGGAGGAAGCAATAACAAAACAACACTCAATTGCCTACCTCCCTATATCCCACTCTGGGAGCTGCCTCCAGAGATTAAAAATAACATATTGTACAGGGACGTTCTAAAAGCATGGTGGTTAACCCTTCAATACCTTGGTAGAGAATCCCCCTCCCCAAGATTCATCCCTCTGGTAGGGAAAAAAAGATTTTCCAGCAGGGAATGACACTGCTCCCTTCCGGGTATGGAGAGCTATGGGTATTAACGGTAGGTGTAATTTTGGACCCACTGTCACACACGGTCAGGACATTTCAGGACCTAAAAAATAAATTTGACATACCCAACTCACACTTCTATACCTATCAGCAAAGCAGGCATTACATAAATGCCTTAATCACCCAAAATACTGGTTTCTGGGAGCTTTCTCCCTTCGCTATTATGCATACAGCCTATAAGCTGGGTCGTTTTTCCTTATCTCCGATTTACCAGCAACTAATCAACCGTACCTCTGACGTCAACTACAGTACTGGATCAAAATTACCTTCAAGCTCAATATCATCTTTGACTTAAAGACGATTTACCTCTTTTTATGGGATGGACAATACAACACTATGCACCCTATGCTTACACTCTGCACTATATTAGCCCGTCAGTGTATGCAGTGTATGCTGGCCTTATGGATCTTTACAAAACCACCTTCCATAGCCCACTTCAAACAAAGATTACTTAGTCAACTCTTTATTGAAAATTAGATAATAAACTAGATGTAAACCATAGAATAAGATGTATTTCTTACAGTTGTATACAAACTTTTCAATGGCCTATACCATACCTCTGGATAATGGAACTCTACTAGATAGGGGGCGCCCTTAGAAAAATACACAAAATATAGACTATTACTAGTCACTTAATACCAATAAGACAGGTTGTAACCCAAATTATTGACAAATCAAAACATCAATTGGTATAACACAATAAATATGATTAAGACCAGAATTTGCATTGCCAGGCATTGGAAAGAAGGCACTCCTTCTTGGTCAGAGGTAAAGGGTAAGATCAATGACATATACATTATGTCTGAGGGAGCTTCTAGAATTCAGGGCACAGAAGAACAGTTTCCGGCAACCTGGTACTACTGGATCTTAC
>CAJPDP010984134.1:0-10270 GCA_905336975.1 Bombina variegata variegata
GGAGTGATAACAACATGTTGAGTCCCATCCTTGGTGATAATAAGTCTTGTGGAATAACCCCAGCGATATACAATCTGATGGAGTCACAAAGTGCTAGTGATATCTGAATAGGATCTCCTCTGGAGTATTGTGTGTGAGGACAAGTTAGGAAACAACATAACATCCTTATATTGACCAGTAAGGACAGGTTGACGCAAGTGTGTCCTTATTAACCTTTCTTTGTAGGTAAAATAATGCAAATGTACTATTGTGTCTATGGGTTTATCAGGGAGGGGAGGGTTTTTGAGCCTTGCTGCTCTATGAATTCTACTGTCCTCCCCATCAGAAGACCCCAAAATAGCCTGAAATAAAAAATTGTGCAAACTTCTCCAGTTCTTGAGAGGTGACTGATTCAGGGATACCCTCACATTATTCCGCTGGGAGCGGTCCTCTAAGTTAGCTAGTTTAGCTTTTAATGAGGAGAATTGATCTACTAAATTATGGGTATAACTCACCCAATTTGTATGGTCAACTAGTAAGTCCTCTTGCTTTCTCTCTATAAAATCTACACTTATTGATATACGAGATATCCTTTCGCAAGTCATAAAAGGATTTTTCAAGCATGTGAAATCTCTTTGTAACTGAATGATTTTGTCTGTCAAACAACTGTTTCATAGAGTCTACAATAGTGGGATCTCCCTGAGGTCTCAAAGCTGGGGAATGTCTAGAGCCAGATCTCTCTTCTGGAGGTTCAGGGGAAAGAAACCTGTCCTCATCAGATAGACCATGGAGAGATTGAAAGTGATCCATAACAGTTTTTTTGAAAGTCAAACTGTGCTTTTGTTTTTTCTTAGCTTGCTGGGACATAATCACAAATACTAGAGCACTCAGAAGGGAGCAAATTCCCTAAATGCCAGCAGCAGTAATGAGGAGCAGCAGTTCTTAGTAGTTGGATGCCATGGGATTAGATCTCACAGAGAAGTAGGTATCAACACAGCTGAATACACAAAATTAAGAATCCTCAACCCCAAAAAGAGCCACAAGTATAGGTGGGCAGAGTACTTTGGTCCACGTGCAGCCAGCAAGTTCTTCGCAGCCTCCCTAGGATAGCCAGCACGGGATTCTCCTTGCCACATGTAGCAGTCCCCCTCACCATGCGAGCAGACCCACCAGCCCCTTTCCGAGGGGATTCAATCTTCCGGCGCAACACCGGTACTCAGCAGTGTGCTCTAGGCCCAAGATGGCGACCAGACCTCTTGTTGAATAAGGTGAGCTCTCCCACCCCGCAATCCGCTACCTGCCACGGAGATAAACAGAGCTCTGGGAAAGTTCTTCACCAAGCACACAATCAGGGATACTTGTGTCGCTAGAACACACAGGCCTTCTTGGAGCTCACTCACCACACGTCTGCTTCTTTCGGCAGTAAGCTCCGCCCCCTAATTAATATATTTTTTTAAAATAAAATTATCAAAAATTACTATTTTCCCTGCCTGTAAGTCACAAAAGTACTGAAAATTATATAAATAATTTCATGTATAAGCTGTATTATAACATTTAAACATTGCCTAAATTACATAAGATGTTGTTGTTTACACTTGGTCCCATGCCCTCTCCCAGCTGTCCTTTTTAAAGAAGCAAGTATTCCAAAATCCAAACTATTCCAAAATCCAAACCTTTTTCCAGTCCCAAGCAGTTTCGATAAAGGGTTTTCTACCTGTATCTAATTATATGTATGCAAACCCTTAAAGGGACATTTAACACTAAGGGCTAGATTACAAGTGGAGCGCTAAAGTGCATAATAAATAATCAGTGGCTGATTAGATCTCTGGTTAATTTTCTAAAGGTGCCCCAAAATATAAGAGGGCATTATAGTTTTTTTATTTAAAAAAGTTGAGTTTTTTTTTTTTTATTAAAAATTAACTGCACTAAGCAGTTTTGGGGCTTTAAAGTTGGCGAGAGTAGAGTGCTTATATACATATATATTTATGTGTTAATATGTATATATACGCATATTAACATAAATATATGTGTATATAAGCATATATATATATATTTACAAATCGCTGCGCTACTTACCTCCTGTGCTGCACGAGTTCTCATGACATGTCTCACGGCATGAGAACGAGGCTCCCATTTGAGCCTATGGAAGCACGCTCTCGTGAGCACAATGCTTCCCAGCAATGAGAACGCAAGCTTGCATTCGCATTGCTGACAACTTGTTATACCAGTGCACATTAGAAAAGAAAAGATTAGCCTGAGAGTAACATGTAAATGTATTTATTAAAGTTTCTTTGTTTGTTTAGATATTTACAAAATAAGTGTAAAATTTTAGTGTCTATAAAACAATGGGAGCTGTCATGTTGTAACTTACCCTTCTCTCCTGTGGCCAATTAGCGACAGTTATAAATAGATCACTAGAGTGTGCAGCCAATGGCCGTGTGGAATATCACAGTGTTCTGCACTTCCATTTTTAGCAGGAACTGAAAAGCTCACAATTTCAGATGGAATTACAGGAAAGGGGGATACAATAAATAATTAAAGTATATTGCATAGTTGTTTATTAATATATACGATTTATCATTTTATATTACCATCTCAAAATGTTTAATGTCCCTTTAAAGGACCAGTAAATACAGTAGAATTGAACAATTGACAAATACACAACAAAAAAACAATGCAATAGCACTTTGAATTTCAAATGAGCAATAGAATATTTTCTGGCAAATTTCAAAGTTAATCCAATTTTCCCTCCCCGTATCATTTGACAGCAATCAGCCAATCACAAAATGCATTATACATATATTTCTTTCCAATGGCATGGAGAGTTCACAAAATCATTCATTACTGTTGGGAATTCTCTTCCTGGGCACTAGGAGGAGTCATAGACACCCCAGCCAAAGCCTTAAATATCCCTCCTTCTTCCCATACTCCCCCAGTCATTCTTTGCCTCTATAACTTGAGAAGGCAAAGATGGTGCTCTGAAGAAAATTGGATTAAGTCCTTTAATGGATAGCTTCCCTGCAAGATAGGACTGGGGTTATTGCTGTGTCCATGTAAATCTCTTAGTAAGAGTATTGGTAGCTGTTAGCTGCTGGGTGTCGCAGGAATTTCTCTGTCCTCCTTCCAGCAATCTGTGCTAACACCCCCATCTGGCAACCAGTGTTAGGTTAAACTGCTTCTCTCCTCAGGTCCCTGTCAGAAGTTGGATGAAGCTGTAAGACCTGAAAGAGCTGTGTCTGCCCTGCAGCAGTAACCCTGGAGGTAAGTGTCCTTTCTTTTTGGGGACTTATATTTTATCCTGTTTAGGATAATTTTATTGTGGGGGCAGCATCAGGGATCTGCATCAACCTTTGTTATTATATGCACAGTGAAGACGTTTTGTGTGTGGGAGGCTTTTGGGCTTTTTAGCCTTTATTAAGGGCTTATCTGGATTTGTTTAAATTATCTTGGTGGAGACTCCATTAGAGGAGATTCAGGATAGGATTAAGGCATTGAAAATAGCTAATTCCTTTATTTGTGATGCTAATATGCAGGTCATTCGTCTGAGTGCTGAGACCTCTGGTTTTGTGATTATGTCACGCAGGACTTTGTGGTTAGAGTCCTGGTCAGCAGACATGGTTTCCAAGACTAGACTTTTTTCCCTGCCCTTTAAGGGTAAATCATTATTTGGGCCGGGTCTGGATTCTATTATTTCCACGGTTACTGGCAGGAAGGGTGCATTCCTTCCTCAGGATAAAAAAAAGGCTAGATCCAAGGGTCGTCAGTCTAGTAATTTTCATCCCTTTTGTTCTTCCAAAGGACAGAGGTCTGTGGCCCACTTTAAATCGGATCAGCCGAAAAATATCTGAAAGCCCAATCAGTCTTGGGGCAAGAATAAGCAATCTAAGAAGCCCTCTTCAGACAATAAGTTGGCATGAAGGGGCGGCCCCCGATTCGGGACCGGATCTTGTAGGGGCAGACTATCCTATTTTTAAGACGCTTGGATTTGCAACATTGGGTCGTGGATGTGGTCTACCAGGGGTACAGGATAGGGTTCAAGTCTTACACTCCAAAAGGCATATTCCTTCTGTCAAGACTCTCTTTAAACCCAGTAAAGAGAGCTGCATTTCTCAAATGTGTAGAGGATCTTTCCTTTCTGGGTATGATCATTCCAGTCCCTCCTTCAGAATGGGGCCAAGGATTTTATTCAAACCTATTCGCGGTTCCCAAGAAGGAGGGAACTTTTCATCTAATCCTGGACTTAAAGTGTCTCAATAGATTTCTCAAGGTGCCATCATTCAAGATGGAGACTATCAGATCCATTCTTCAATTGGTCCAAGTGGGTCAGTACATGACCACCGTAGACCTGAAGAATGCATATCTTTATGTTCAGATCCACAGGGATCATTTTCAGTTCTGGTGGTTTGCCGTTCTGGACAAACATTTCTAGTGTGTAGCCCTGCCCTTTGGTCTGGCCACAGCTCCCAGGATCTTTACAAAGGTACTGGGGGCACTTTTAGCAGGAGCCAAAATGTGAGGAATCGCTGTAGCTCCTTACCTGGACTATATCTTGGTTCAGGTTCCATCTTTTCTTTTGGCAAGATCTCACACTGACTCTGTTGTCTCTTCTGCAAGATCATGGATGGAAGATAAATTTAGGCAAGAGCTCCCTGGTTCCCAACACCTTTTCTGGGAACAATCATAGATTCAGTTTCCATGACAATCCAAGATTCTCTCGTCCATTTTTTCTCTTCAATCTTCCATGCGTCCCACAGTGGCACAATGTATTGAAGTAGTGGGTCTCATGGTAGCTACCAAGGATATTATTCCTTTTGCTCGCTTTCATCTGCGACCTCTTCAACTTTGTATGCTCAGACAATGGAACGGCGATCATTCCGATCTCGCTCAACAGATCCTCCTCGACAGCCTAGTGAGAGAGTTGCTCTCATGGTGGCTCTGTCAGGATCATCTGTCCCAAGGCACGTGCTTTTTGAGACCATCTTGGGAGATTGTAACTACGGACGCCAGCCTTCTGGGCTGGAGTGCCATCTGGGGTTCCATGAAGGCTCAGAGGAGTTGGTCTCCAGAGGAGTCTTTTCTTCCTATCAACATCCTGTAATTGAGAGCCATCTTCAATGCTCTGATGTCATCAGATTTCAATCGGACAACATAACTTTGGTGGCTTATATCAACCATTAGGGAGGAACAAAGAGTTTCCTGGCTATGACGGAAGTCTCTTGCATCCTTCAGTGGGCAGAATACCACAGTTCAGAACAGCGCTCAAACTAGGAATAGTGATTATGGACAATGAATATTAGCTCAAGGAGGCCTATCGCTTGTTAGGAGATGAAACAACATATAAGAGAGTATAAAACAAATGAAGAGTGAGTGCACCAAATAATATGGAATAAAAGCTACTACCCTAAAAAACAATAGTTCCTCTAAACTATTGTGAATATAAATGACAAGAAAACAATAAGGGGAGCTAAATATACTATCTACTTTTATATGTTTAAAACTGTTAAATAACAGATTCCTTAAATAATGAGAATCTACAAATAGTAGCTATTGAACACTAGAGTAATTAATTAATTCTACAAAAATATATTCAGATGTGATGGAAAGAAGGTAATAAAGACAATAAGATGTAAAATGGCAAGTAGCACATAAAGTTTATTCTTAAGAAACTAAATAAAAAGCTAGATATAAAGCTATTGTTATTCTATTCGTTATGCTGAGACAAAATAAATACGATAAAATAGCAATGATATAATCGTATATTGTTATACTCTAAATAGATACAATAAAATGTAGTATAAAGTATCTAAAAAACATATCTAAAAAATGGTAAGTTTGAAACAATAGCAAGTTTGAAACATTTACAGTAAAATAGTATCACACTGCAGTGGATAAAAAAAATTTGAAAAAATAATATCCTTGATAACCGTATATCGGTATAGGACTAAGGGAGTCCGGGTATATTGCAAAAAATAGTCACGTAACTGTATGATAGAAAGCAGAAATTGTCACGTAACTTTTAGACCAAAATAGCGCCCCAAATAAATTTTAGTTATACCTCTTCAGTATAACATAAGGTTATAGGTGGATATAAAGTGTCAGTCTTATGAAAGTACACAATATTACCTTTACCGTCTTTCTGTGAAAACGTCAGTTGACGGTCTGTGATTGTGGACTTGAATAATGGACCAGCGGGTATAGCTTAACTTCTGGGTCGTGGGTGATGATCCTTAATGTTAAGGTGAAGGTTTTTGGAGAACGTTGATTGGATAAAGATGACCAGCCTCTATGTGTCCTCCAACACTAAGTTATTCGGCTGGTTTGTTCTTCTCTTATTTAGACAGAAGTAGAGTTAACTCTTTATCAGTTACTCTCACAGCTTCAAAATAAAGAAGTGTAGATGAGAATTTTTCCGTAGTAGTGGTCGATCCGCTATTAGTAATAGCTGAAATGACAGTCTCCAAACTGTTTCTGATATTGCCTTTCTCAACATATAAGAGAGTAAAATTGAATCCAACTGATACGAATATGAACTTTAAAAAATATGCTAGAAGCAGCAAAAGATAATGGGATAGTAACAAGTAAAGAATTAGGTTACATATTTAAAAAAATTCCTAAAAATGGCATTATTTTATTTCCTTTCCAAAGTGCATAAAAATAAACAACACCCACCGGGTAGGCCCATTATTTCGGGAATCCAGTCAATGACGCATATTTTAGGTATGCTAGAAAACTTTCAATGGGACAAAGAATTAATTATTGCTACCTGTGACGTAACATCACTACACACGAATATTGACCATGAATTAGGGATTAGTGCAATACAACACTTTTTAAAGGAAGAAAATGAAGAACAACTTAAACAAAAAAAAATCCTACTAGATAGCATTAGATTTATCCTTACACATAATATATTTTCTTTAAATGATGAACTATTCCTCCAAATAAGGGGAACGACGATGGGTACGAGGTTTGCACCCAGCTATGCAAACCTATCTATCGGAAAATGGGAACAAGAGTTTATAGAGCATCATCAGCTGGGTGCAAACCTCATATTATTAAAACGGTATATAGATGATATATTATTTTTTTTGGAGAGGAAGTGAAGACAGTTTAATAAATTTGTGTGGAGATATGAACAGGATTAAATTTCACATATGAATATAGTAAGGAAAAAATAAAATTTTTGACTTAGATATAATAGTGGAAGACAATACATTGGTGACAAAAAAAAAAAACACTTCAAAGAAGTAAATGCCAACAATTACATCCACGCAAAGAGTTGTCACCTCCCCAGATGGATAGAGAATATCCCAAAGGGACAGTTCTTGAGAATTAAAAGAAATTATACAAGAATAGTAGATTATGTGATTATCTGCTGGGCCTGCTGATAAAAACAATATGTAATTTGTGTGGCCCACTTACTAATACAATAGGGTTTAAATGTATGTAGCAAAAAAAGCTCAAAATTGGCTCAATACTAGGGTGTTAAAAAGGCTTAGCAGCAAAAGGGTTAAATAGACATTGCTAATAAGACAAGCTGAATGGATGATAATGAAACCATTCCAGAAATGTAAGGGTTTTCTGCACTCAATTATTACAACCTTTACTTAAACATTTATCATATAAACGTTCATTCAATGCATAAGAAAAATTATTAAAAACAGAATTATCAGTTATTTGAAGAGCGCCAACATATTTGAAAGACAGTTAGTGACACGAGTGAGCTTTGAGACTTGTAGTATATTGAGAGTTGATTTCATTTCTAATGGAATTCATTTTGTTGTTGAAGTGGCTGGCAAAATCTTGAGCTGAGAGAAATAGTAATAAGAGGTGGGGGTAGGCGAAGAAGGGTATTAAAAGTGGAGAACAAACATTTTGGGTTCGAATAGAGTAGAGAAGCAATCTTGAAAATATATGTGTTGTACAACATCAGACTAAGAATATCGCAAACAGATGGGATGTGTCTCTGCAGGGAATTTTTTTTGGAATTTATGTTATCTTATGTTGTCTAGCTTACAAAAATTAGTACCAGCACTCTCTCCAACAATGTTGTCACTAAGCACAGCAAGCTATTAACTCACTGCCACAGCAGGACCATCCCTGGCCACCATAGTGGCACTGGGATAAGGATAAGGTACAAAGCGCCATGCATGTGATCTGAAAACAGCCTACTTGTGTTTCACCCCCAACAAGCCTATGGGGCTTCTCGGCTGGCAGTATTCACTTCTCATTTATTTATACCATTCATAGCTCCATCTGAAGATGTTGAAGCTTTTACTTTTAAAAAGTCATAAAATCCATCTCATGACTTTAGCACCTTGTTATAAATTTATTGTGAAAACAAAATGTTGATACACATATGATCCCTCAATTTTGTTATTCATGGTCACATTAATAGATGTTTCCATTAGAGAACAGACAGCCACATGCAAAGTTCATTTTAAAGACTCTGCACTCACATCTATCCATATACACTTTTATTAGGCCTGTTAATAATGTTCCGTAACTGCAAATAAACCCATCTATTATAAAGCAGCATTTTATGAGCATTATTACCAAATTTAGATCATGAGATTATGCCTCATTCATCCTAAGAATAATGCAAATCTGGGAATTCAAGTCCTGGCCAGCAGGAGGAGGCAAAGATACTCAACATTCCAAGAGCTTTTAATTCCTTTCACCTCTCTGGTATCCCAGTCTTATCTTTGCCTCCACAAGAGGAAGGTGAAGAATAGAGGTGCTCCAGATTCTTTGTAAAAATGGGTTCTCAGACCTACTTGAGACCCACTTTACCCTCACAGGGCCAGGGTAAGAAGAGAGAGGAGCATGAAGTACTGGGTAGCAACAGAAAAACACCCTCTTGGAATTAGTCACAAGCTTGCCACAGATGTCAGGGGAACTTGTCCCTTAGCCTCCTCTTGTTGGGTCAGCCTGTTACCACAGTGTTGCGGTTACTTGTCCCTTAGACTCCTCCTGTCAGGTCATCATTGTACGATCATACTTTGTATATTTATGTGTAGCTTTTACAAATTACATTGCACATTTTGCAAACTAAAACTGACATTGTCAGAAAGTGGGAGGGACAGGGCAGCTCCCTGGGCGGAACAGCGGAGTTCCTGGGGTATGCCTGAAGCTCTATCATAAATTTTGTAAGCATTTTAAACAAGCTAATTTGTCTCGCCAGTTGTATGCAGGTGAAGATTGGTCAACATTCACAATACAGTTATTTTAACTAACAGAAAAGTAATATATACTAAAATATAAACAAAAGCAATTTAAATTGTATTGAAAACATTTGTTTAATTTGTAATTGATGCAAACAGAGCATTTATATGAGCCCAGGGGTTCTCCAGTTACCTTCTCTCTCCCATGTGAAATTTTGTATCCCAGAGAGCTTCATTACTTTATATGGAAGGCATCTCTCATCTGTCTGGAATGTCCAGGTTCCTTACCATTTCTTAAATAATTCAATAAAATCTGCCCCTGTGAAGTCAGGAATATAATCTCTCCCCAAACTAGAGAATATTTTATTATCTGGCCTGTAGAAAGTAATAACTCTCTCTGGGAAACTGAAGCTGACAGTTTTTCAGTTTTAATTTAAATAAAAGACATGCAAAGTGCAATCTAATTTGTAAAGGATACACATAAATATACAAAGTATGAGCCTAATTTGTTACACAAAAACTATGAAGGCATAATCAGAATTTGTAAAATCACAATCGTAAATACACTACAGTATACAAAATAAAATAGAAATTGCAAAGGTTAACCCCTTCCTGCCAGGACTTATTTGTCTACATTAGAACAAAGTTCTGATGTAAACAAATAAGTAAAAATTTAAATCACGTGATAATTCATGTGATCGCATGATTTCAATGATGGGATTGGGTCGGGGGGTGCCTATGAGGATAGGCATGCCCTCCAGCCCGCAATTCCATTTAGGAAGCTGCTATGGCTTCAGGGCAGCCAAACAGCTCAAAGGTTCCATGACGTCCTAACAGCACTAAAACCCAGCACAGTTAGGACAGCATGGAACATCCTAATGGCAGGAAGGGATTAAATATAATGAAATTTAATCTGGTGTAAAGTGAAATCAAATAGAAAACACAAAGTGTAAATGCAGCAGAACTGTCTTGTCATACAGTGCTATATTTCACTGAGCTGGTCTCTCCTTCACATACAGGAATGCAGGGAGCGCCCCGTGGAGAAGTAAAGCAAAATCTGCCTTTTGAAAATTTCACTAGGGATCTTGCAGTACTGTAGGATCATATTAGAATATCTCACCTGAGCA
>CAJPDP010984281.1:0-11814 GCA_905336975.1 Bombina variegata variegata
TCCACTCAATTTCAGCAGATACTTGAGAATAATGTTGAGGAATCAGTCACAAACTTCAGTTGAAGTTACCCCCAGGCCGGGGCTGGATATTTCAAGAAGACGATGACCAAAAACACTGCTGGTTCAAATGGGTGGGGCCATTTGAGGGGTGTGACTTTCGCAAAGGGGTGTGATTAGGCTGGGTGAGAGGGTGAGGAGGATTTTGGATTTTAGGAGGTGGGAATAGAGGTTGAGGGGGAGGCTGTGTTTTGATGAGAGAAAGCTTAGAGGACGGACAGAAGCTGGTGTTTGAAGGTTAGTTGGATTGAGAGGGTGAGCAGGATGCAAGGGAAAGGTTGCTGACAAGATGAGTAGGAAAGAGTGAGAGGTAAAGAAACATGTTGTGTGGGGTGGTAAATGAAGGTGAGTGTGAGGAGATTGTGTTTGAGGTGGGAAGATGAGGATGTAGTGGCATCTGAGGGAGAGAGAGAATGACTAAGGGGGTTATGTAACCTTAAGCTACATGAACTACAAGCCTAATTATCACTTTTGATCATTTCATCATTGACTCTATTACATGACCATTAAATGTTAAATGCTTTGAATGGGATTTCAACCTGCAATATAACAGTAAGTTACTCTGAGATATCCAGACACGTGTTAAGTTTATTTCAGTTTTATATTTCATAATGACAACACACAAAGAAGTAGACAGCTTATGTACTGCATTGCTAACTATATGCAAATTATTATTATTTTCTTAGACCCTGCAAATATTTTTATTTTTTTTAATTATTTTATTTAGAGCCAACATAGTATCAAAATGTACAACATAAATAATAAGTCGCCCACAGGGCAAGACAAATTTCAGTACATGTCTTCAGGTGAGTTTAAACTAAACAAGCTTAGTTTTTGTCGAAAATATGAAAAACAAAGACAAAAGTTAAAGTATACAGTGTTGGCATTTTCCCCTAATCTTGAACAAACAGAAAGAAAAACAAAAACTACATAAAAAAAAAGGGAGGGGGAGCCGCCCCCTGACCTCATCCTATCTCCCCTCGCCTCAAGGATTCAGCCAAATACCCATATGGATGGAAAGATTTCTCTTAATGCCAAAAACTGAAATTCCTCAGAGCTATGTAGTTGGAGAGTGAGCATATATTGGGTTGTTATTGGAGATGAAAGAATAATCTTAAGCCATTTCGAGAAAAATGTAGAGATCGCTAACCTTTGGGATATTATATTATACTGTTCAAAGATAATCTGCATATGTATCAATGTAATGAACATGGAAAGAGTAGGTACTTTTCTACTCTTCCAATTTTTTAAGATTAAATTGCGACCTATCATAATACAAGTATTGATCAGGTGAAACTCTTGGCTACTCAGTTGTGTATATAGAAAAATGATTTCCTTTGGGTGTAGTGTGATTTGAAAATCTATAGTTTTATTTAGCCAGAAGCAGACCCTTTTCCAGAATTGATTTATCTTTGGAGAGTACCATAGACAATGAATGATATCTCCTTGTGGGAAATTGCACCTGGAACAGGTTATATTGTCATCTTTACTCCACTTAGCTAATCTTTGAGGGGTAATATAAGTATTGTTGAGTACTTGGATATGTGATTCTTTCCATGTATTAGAAATCGGGGCATTTCGGATCCAGTTAATACTAGCTTTTAACTCACTGACCACAAGGTCAGAAAAATGAAATGCCCATTTAGCCTGAAGTAAATCCAAGGAAACTTTACCATGTTTAGTAAATAGAGTTTATAAAGAAGAGAAGACGAATGACAGCCCTTATGATAGAGTCTAATATAAACACTCAATTCTCCTAATCCATCTGATCTTTGTATAGTTTCTGAAATACTGGATATAAAATGCCTGATTTGCAAGTAAGCAAAAAAAAATTTGTTAGAGATATTATATTCTTGCGAAATATTTTCAAAAGACAGAGGCCTCTATTTATCAAAGTCTGGCAGACCTGATCCGACAGTGCGGATCAGGTCCGGCAGACCTCGCTGAATACAGAGAGCAATACGCTCTCAGTATTCAGCATTGCACCAGCAGCTCACAAGAGCTGCTGGTGCAACGCTGCCCCCTGCAGAGTCGCGGCCAATGTACCGCCAGCAGGGAGGTGTCAATCAACCCAATCGTACTCAGAGCAGGCGGACAGGTTATGGAGCAGCGGTCTTTGTGACCGCTGCTTCATAACTGCTGTTTCTGGCGAGCCTGCAGGGTTAATGTGTTTATTATTATCTAAAATTTGATTTAGGAAAACCAAATATTCCTGTTCCCAGGCCTTAAAAATCTGTGAAGTCAACCCTGGAACAAAGTTAGGGTTACCCTAATTGTAAGAAATGAGGAGAATTGGTCATTGATTCCTAGTGTTGTACATAGCATTTGCCAAGCAGAAATAGTGTTAAAAATTATACTTCTATTTTGGATGTTTACTGGTAAATGGTTTTTCTGACAGTGTAAGACTGCATTAAGTGAAAAAGGAGATATTAAACTCTCTTCGAGATCATAATATGTTAAATAATTTTCTTTAGTAAGCCAATCCACTGCATATCTGGCTAAAGTAATGATGTTATAGACTTTAATATCCAGGAAAGAAAACCCACCAAAACTTGTAAGTTGTGATAATTTATGTATCGAAAATATATGTCTTTTCACAGCCCATATACAGGTAGCACAGGCTCTATAAAAGGATTTAATATCTTTAGTAGAGATAAACAACAGGAGATTCTGAATTATATGTAACAATTGAGGGAGCAAGATAATTTTAATAAGCAGTATTTTCCCTGAAAACCTTGCATGTGCTTTTTGAAAGAAATTTGTAAAGTTACATTTATACCAGTTATTTGGATTCTTATGAAATAAAATCCCGAGATATCTTATTGAGTCTACCTCCCTAAAAGGATGTTGAAGATAACTATTTTTATGTTTGGTTAACCATAGAATTTCTGTTTTAGATACATTCATTTTGTATCCTGATATTGAGCTAAATAGATCAAAAATCTGAAGGGATATGGGAATACTTTTATTTGTGTTTTTAAGAAATAATAAAAGATCATCGGCATATAAAGAAATAATTAATTCCTTATTTCCTAATCTAATTCCCTTTAATTCTTGCCTAAAAATTATAGCCAGGGGTTCTAGGGCAAGATTGAACAAAAGAGGGGACAATGGACACCCCTGTCTTGTCCCTTTATTTAGGACTAGGTTTGGAGAGCGACAGCCGTTAACCATAAAAGATGAAAAAGGATGATTATAGATTTCTTTAACAAATGAAGTAAAGTTACCTGAGAACCCAAAATTTTGGAGTGATGAATATAGATGATCCCATATTACAGAATCAAATGCCTTCTCGGCATCTACTGTTAGAATTGCGAAATTCATATCACCCTCTCCTCTTTTATTATAAAAATCATTCCAGAATAGATCCAACAAAAGGGCTACTTTCCTAGTATTTTTAACCGGTGTTCTGCCCACCATAAATCCAGACTGATCTTCATGTATAATCATATTCAATGATTTTTTAAGTCTGTTTGCCAAAATAGAGGTGAGTATTTTGTAGTCTACGTTTAGTAGCGAGATAGGTCTGTAAGAACCTAAATCTGTTGGATCCTTATCTTTCTTTAAAATTAAGGTAATCAAAGAGGCAGTACATATTTTAGACATTGGGTGATTCTTAACATAATAATTATTATATAACTGATTGAAAATATCTGTAATTTCTGTTTTTAATATTTTTAAGAACTCCACAGGAATCTGGTCTGGACCTGGGGCTTTGTTTAATTTCGCTAGATCAATAGTTTCTTGAATTTCTTTTATTGTTATTGGGCTATTTAAATCATCTAAGAGATCTGATGGAATACAAGGTGGTTTAACGTTATCCCAAAATAGAGATTTATTTACAGAGTCTACTTTTTTAGCTGTATATATCTTTTTATAATATTCAAAAAAAGCATTTTTATTATTCGTTGGGTCCATATATGTATGTATTGTAGGCTTCTGCGATTTTTGCTTTATCTAAACTAGCTAAATATGTAGCTGATTTACTGACTTGACCTCTGTATCTTATATTCATTTTAAGTTCTTCCATTTTGTTTTTTTGTGTTAAGAAAAGATCTCTCTCTTGTCTTAAAATAATATATTTATTCCATGACACACTATTCGGTGAAACTATATAAATCCTATAAGCTTTTCTAACTTGATTTGCAAGTTGTAGCTCTCGCGCTCTACTTTTCTTTTTCTGTTTTATCATGTAGGCTTTGATTTCTCCTCTGAGATAAGCTTTGGCTGCTTCCCAAAATATTTCAGACTTTTAATAATATGCCCAATTATATTTTTTATATTCTCTCCATTTCTGTATTAACCAATATCGGAATTGTACATTGTTTATTAAAAACGTAGGGAAAACGAAGTTAGAAGTTTGTTCAGGGGTAACTATTTTATTTGGTACTTGTAATGAAATAATCGCATGGTCAGATATAAGTATATAATTAATTTCAGTTCTAGTCTATTGGGAGAGAATAGAATCTGAGATTAGAAAGAAATCAATTCTAGAAAAAGATCTGGCTGACTTAGACTCACAAGTATATTCCTTAGTGTCAGGGTGTTGAATTCGCCAAATATCATGAAGTTTTAAATCTTTAGAAACTTGTTTATAGATCTTAGTTTTTTGGATGGCATAGTCTAAATCTTTTTGACCAGTTCTGTCTAGAGCTGAAAAAGGAGTCATGTTGAAGTCCCCTGCAACTATTATGTTTTGTCCAATATATTTAGAAAGGTGTAGAATAATTTTATACCAAAACTCTTTGTCTACTTTATTTGGTCCATATATATTAAATAGTATAAATTTAATACCCTGAATTTCTACATTGACTAATATTTTATTTTTATTAAAAAGAATTGCTACGCCTCTTTTCCTATAGGTACATGTGGAGGCAACTACTTCCCCAACCCATTTAGCTTTTAATTTCCCTATTTCCTTCTTTCTGAGGTGTGTTTCTTGGATAAAAGCTATGTCTGGGCTATGTTTCCCAAGTTGTTTTAATATCAATTTTCTTTTGATTGGAGAAGTGATACCTCCTACATTCCAAGATAGATATTTAATATAGTTTTTCATTCTTTAAATATACATTAAGCTTCCAAAAAACAAGGTATAAAGCGGGGAGGGAGAGGAGGAGAAGGGGAGGCAAAGATGAGGGAAAAAAAGAAAGAAAGATATATATATATATATATATATATATATATATAAAATAATTAAAAATATTTTTTTTATATATAAATTAAAAAAATCACAACCAGACAATCCACTTATCATGAGATAACTTAAATGCCTTATATGCGGGAAAAGACATATCATTGCCCCTATCTATATTAAGCAAGAGAAATATTCCTTTGTCGAAAGTATTCCTTGACCTCATAAATTTTAGCTAGTGTAATAGTAGTATTATCATCGTTTATGATGATATTAGCAGGGTACAGGAGCCTCGCTTTTGTACCCATATTGATCAATTTTGTACAGTATGGTGCCATAGCTTTTCTTTTCAGGGAAACCTCAGCAGAGAAATCATGAAAAAGCAAAACCTTATGTTCACCTATTAGTAAATTCCTGTATAGTCTTAACATATTGATCTTGTCTTGGTAGTTTAAAAATCTAATCAAGATGGGTCTAGGAATTTTATGACCAGAAGAGTGTATTTTTAGGGTACCTAATCTATGTGCCCTCTCTACAGCTAATGGGAGGCTCTGCTGTGGACTGCCAAGCGCTTGGGGTAAGACTGTAGCCGCAAAGTTAAGGAGGTCTGAAAATTCAAGATTTTCTGGTAGGCCAATAATTTTTAAATTATTGCGTCTAGAATGATTTTCTAAATCGTCAACTTTGTCTTGTAAAGCTTTAATATTTTTTTCCTGGGATAACAGGGATTGTTCTTGGAGGTTAAGTCTATCCTCAGTCTCTGAGACTCTATCTTCTACTTCATTTAGTCTATTGGCAAACTGTCGTATTTCAGTGGTTAAAGAAGAGATTTGGCTTTTAAGTGAATCAAACTGGGGTAGGAAAAGATTAGATAATTGTGCAACTAATGGTTGCAAATCTTTTTTAGAGATTGCAGCTTCACTTGGTACCTCAACACCTATCTCAGAGAGACGTTTTTTTTTCTCTAGTTTTAGCAGGCATAGTGGGAGAATATGTTTTAGTGTGAGAAATAAATCTTTCCATGTGCATAAAGTGAAAAAAATATATATATATTTTCCTTTCTAAAAGGAGTAAGATATAAACGCAGAAAAAAAAGGAGCAACAGATCAAAAAAATTGTGAAAAATATATGTAGTACTCTAATAAAATTTCACTATTTATCATAGAGTCACAGAAATATGTGGTTGATCCAAGTTTAACAAAATATATCTATACATATATATATATATTTATAGGTGTGTGTGTAACCAAAACCCCCAGTGAAACAAAGAATTAATCTTCCGCTAATTTGAAGAATTTTTTTTATTTTGTTTTTTTCCTTTTTTTTCTTCCTTTCCTTTCCTTCCCTTTCCTTCTCCCTTTCCCTTTCTTCCCCCCTCCCTGTTTCTGTGTTGAATTATGAATAAATTATAGCAAGATGATATCTTACTATAGGTAGGTACTATATATAAAATATCTAGCTTTTCCTCATTGGCTTTCCCTTCTCCTTTTCTCCCCCTTTTCTTTTCTTTCCTTTCCCATCTCCTTTTCTCTTAATCAGAAATTTAGATAACAGAGCTACTTAGAAAATGGAAGGGAGATAACAAGAATCACAAAACTTAGCGTTTAGATTATAAATAAGACCAGCAGGTTATCAAAAAAAAAATATGAGTTACAGATGAAGTGATAGTATCCCCTTCAGTAACAAAATTACAGGTCCTGCAAATAGGTCTTCTACATTTAGAAAAACCTTTTTTTCGTTGTAGCCAGAATTTACTGGTCTTAGACTTTATATCTGAAGGAGATAAGTAATTCGAAAGAGTCTTACCTTTTTTAGATATAAAATTACAGCCCTCTTTCATGATTTCCTTTAATATAGGGTCTGAATATAGTATGGGAATAGAATCCCTCACTATATTACAAATTTTGTTGTACTCAAGGCTATAATTAGTAATGAATTTCGGTCTCTTATCCATTATTTGTTGACCACTTTTAGCTTTATTGTATAGTAATAGATTGTCCATAGGGATACCATCCACTGTACGTTTGGCTTTAAGAAGCACTTCCTCTGTATAGCCCCTATCCTTTAATCTTTGTAATGCTAGAGTGGCTTCTTCCTGATAATCTTTCTCTGTAGAGCAATTCCTCTTTATTCTTATTAATTCCCCTTTGGGAATTGCCTTAACCACGTGTCTTGGGTGACAAGAGTCATATTTTAGGATGGTGTTGCCTGCTGTAGGCTTCCTAAACAAAGTTGTGTTAATGACTTTTTGATTCTCATCCACAAAGATTGTTAAATCAAGAAAATTAATGCTAACTGGGCTATGCTCACTGGTGAAAATTATACCACAGTTATAAGATATTCACAGTATTTGTCAGCTTGTGTAGAATCTCCTTCAAAAATAAACAGAAGATCATCTATGTAATGGAAAAAAGCTATTGTTTGTTGTTTGAAAGGATTGGCATCTCCAAAGACGTGGGACAGCTCCCACCAACCCATAAAAAGGTTGGCATAGGAGGGGGCAAATTTAGCAACAATCTATGTGCAGAATACAATCCTACAAAGAACCCCTTTTTTTTCCCTTTTATGAACCCAACATATAACTTCTTTATAGGTTATGGGTTACAACTTTTCCAGACTATACTGGTCTTGGCAATCTCCAAAATGTTCTTACAGGTTGAGTGCAATGCAAACGTGACCTCGCATTCGCATTGCATGGAAGCTTTGCGCTCACGAGAGTGTGCTTCCTTAGGCTCCTATGGGACTCTTGTTCTGATGCTGATAGACACGGCAAATAATCTAGCGCAGTGTAGGGGGTAAGTCACACAGAGTGAATACATATATACATATATATTTATATGTTTATATATTATATACACATATTAACACATAAATATATATGTATATAAGCATATACATATATATTAACAGTATAATCACAGTCCCCATAAACTGCAATGTAAAGGCACTGTTTAGTGCCATTTTTTTCTGTTTTCAGTTTGAGGTGGGAAGGTGTTTTTATTTCTAACACCCCACATCCCCTCACTTTAACCCCTTATAACTGCTACATGTAGTTATTTTAATAAAAAAAAAAAAAGATTCTCATATTTTTTTATTTAGAAATGAACTATACACTTTATTTGGTGGGAAATTAGGGGAACATTTTCTTCATTAACCAGAGATCTGATCTCTGGTTAATGAATTTGATCACAAAGAACTACCTCAAGCTCGCAGTAGCATTAACCAGCCACTTATAATGTAGAGAATGAAAGATCAGCACTCCTAAAATTCCAAAAAGCTTTATTTTGACAAAGCCTTCATCAAGGATGCAGATAAAAAACACACAGTTTATGCATTTCTGCTTCATACCTTAATCATAGATGCTGATACAATGCAACGGAAACAGGTGTATTTAAAAGCACAATCTACACACCATTGTTTAAAGACAAATCACATGATCAAACATACAATGTTACACGTTTCAATTCAATGTAATACATTGTGACAGTGCCAATATTCTTGTAACATAAATAGTTAATATATTTCAAGAAGTACAGTATTATAAGACACCTAAATAAATGATGATACGTGTAATAAATGTGAATGTTCATATACCAGAGAAATATATATTTTTATCTTCCTTGTTTCACATACTTGCAGAACACTACATTACATGATATAAAAGTACAAACTTACAAAAGGTGTCTAACCAGTAATGACAGATTACAATCATGTGCGCCTGTATTTGTTGACAACTTGTGGTCATGTGATATGTGTCAATCATATATGTCAAAATCCCTACCTGTACATATAGTATAGTTACAGTGCCAACTAAACTAAACTAAACAAAACTAAACCTAGTTTGAAAAGTACCAAAATTGTGGGTGTTCTATGTAAGAAAGATTATCCAAAAACAGAGAATATCCTTACCATTAGGGTATACGCTTGAGAGGGTGTGATATAGAGAACAAAGTGATTTTAGAGAACAATTCTGTGTAAAACACATAATCAAATTATTATATAGATGTGTCAAGCCTAGGGACTAAATATATATGTAATATTTCCCATATTTATATATAGCTATCTAAACAAAACAAAAATGTGTAAGTATGTGCACACTATATATTGGATTATGGCTAGATACAGAACAGCAACAGACAGTACAACAGAATGGACATATGGCTAAAAGAAAGCCATAGCCATGGAATATTAACTGGACTACTAAAAGATTGTCTACAAAGTGAGGACACTACTCCCAAAAATTTATTAGATCAAATTGGGTATTAAAGCCCTTTGGGTGACCTAGTATCCATGGTGAAAATCCAGACGGTCTCTCTTTTCAGAAGCAACCTGCTATGATCTCCACCATGTTCTGGTGTATATATTTTCTCAATAACTTTCCTTTTTAGGAATATGACATCACCATGGTGAACCTCTATAAAATGTTTGGCCAAAAGGGAAGAGGCAATCAATTTCCTGATGTCCAGCAAATGCTCCCTGATCCTATCTCGTGATTCCCGTGTCGTGCACCCTACATACTGTAGTTCACACTGGGAACACCAAATCATGTATATGACATAGTTGGAGCAACAATTTACACAGGACTGTAATTTGAAACACTTCCCGTTGGCAGAAGACTCAAAGTCAGCTCCTTAATGTACATGGGAGCAAGCAATACATGTCATATAAGGACATTTGTACATGCCCCTACAAGTTAACCATGAGCTAGTCTTCTTCATTTTGTCCTTTAATTTGCTTGGTGAGAGGATATAACCAATAGTGGCTACCTTTTGTAGGTAAATCTACAACCATTCTGTACAATCTTTTCTAGCTTGTCATCTGCTGAAAGCATAGAAAAATGTTTCCTTATTATTTTAAAAATGTGTTTGTACTGTATAGAGTATTCTGTAACAAAGGTAACAACTTCATGTCCTCAAGACCTTGGTCCACTTTTTGACCATACAAAAGACTTTTTTTGTCTACAGAATCAATCTCTTTTTTGGCTTTTGTGATGTCCCCATCTGAATATCCTCTCATTCTGAGTCTTTTTACCAAATCATCACTTTGTCTGACATACTCTGATTCTATCGAGTAATTCTGTTTCACTCTGATCAATTGCCCTTTCGTTATAGCATATGGTGCATGACGAGGATGGCAACTTTTACCATGCAATATCGTGTTACCCGAGATCGGATTGCGATATAACGTAGTTTCCACCTTGACATCACACACTGATGCACTTAAGGTGACATCAAGAAAATTGATCTCAGTAAGTTGATGTTCCATGTTAAATGAAATTCCAATTTTGTTATTATTAATGTACCTTAGAAAACCTTCTTTAAGTGAACTATCCTCTCTCCAAATGAAGATGAAATCATCGATGTACCATCTATAGAAGCCAATATTTTCCCTGAAGGGATTTCCATCTTCAAAAATGTGGGACACCTCCCACCAACCTAAGAATAGGTTGGCATAGGAGGGGGCAAACTTGGCCCCCATAACTGTCCAACATCTCTGGAGATAGAAATCTCCTCCAAAGGAGAAAAAATCATGAGTCAATAGAAACTCAGCTATTCTTATAATATATGCCTGAAAGTCTTGACTGTAATTAGTTTCAGAAAATATGCATAGCTTGAAGACCATATGTATGTTGGATACTGGAATACAGGGAAGAGACATCTACAGTTAGCCATGAAAAACCTTCAAACCATTAAATATTATCCAAAAGTGCTAGCAAATGTTGTGTTTCTCTTACATAGATTTTTAATGACAGCATTAATGGTTGTAAAATGCTGTCCAACCACTGTGACAGAGGTTCACAAAGAGATCCTATGCCCAACACAATGGGCTGCCTTTTACTTCAGTTAAAGATTTGTGAACCTTTGGAATCATGTGAAAAATAGATAAGATAGGTTTATCCACATACAAGAAATCAAAGGTTTCATGATCAATAAATCCAGCATACAGACCATCATTGAGAATAGATCTAAGCTCAATTTGAAATCTGTTTATAGAATTGAAGCTTAATTTTTGATAATAGAAAGCATCATCCAGCTGTCTTAAAGCTTCATTGATGTAAAACTGTCTATCCCAGACAACCACACTGCCCCCTTGTCCGCCATTTTGATAACTAACATGCAAAAAAAACCTATTGTAATGGCTTATTATTTAATCCATGCCCGTAAATGGGCAAATTTGCCCCTTTATGGGTGTACCTTAAAATAGTGCTTCACTTCTAATCTAGCTCTAAATTAGCTAGATCTCAAAAATAAATGTGACTAGTGCAAATAATAGATATTAAATAACTATGCTGGATCAAATAATTTATATTATAACATACACTTTATAATAACAGATTTTAGAATTAGTCTATGATAGTTTATATTGATAGAACCAGAACTGTGAAATAAAAATGAGGAACCAGCTTTAAAAAAATGTTTTTCCCCATTGATGCATGTAGCAATGTCACCATGGGTTTAAAATGTTTTATCTATAGACATAAAGTTCTTTTTTGCAATTCCAATAGACACAGCACCTCAACACCTTAGTCCTAGTGCACGCTGGAAGGGTTACTGCAGGAACCCAAAGATAATCATCCAAATTCCAAAAAAATCCACAGCGCCAAGGATATATTCACAACTTTATTG
>CAJPDP010985673.1:0-11004 GCA_905336975.1 Bombina variegata variegata
CAAGGTCTCTAACATCCACCAGCTAGGTGATGTCGTCATGGAGGAGCAGAAGAGGACTCCAGTGGCAAACTGTGAAGCTCTGGTGAACTCCATGCCCAAGAGGGTTAAGGCAGTGCTGGAAAATAATGGTGGCCACACAAAATATTGATACGTTGGGCCCAATTTGGACATTTCCACTTAGGGATGTACTGACTTTTGTTGCCAATGGTTTAGACATTAATGGCTGTGTGTTGAGTTATTTTGAGGGGGCAGCAAATTTACACGGTTATACAGGTTGTACACTTACTACTTTACATTGTAGCAAAGTGTAATTTCTACAGTGTTGTCACATAAAAAGATATAATAAAATATTTACAAAAATCTGAGGGGTGTACTCACTTTTGTGGGATACTGTATATGTGTGTGTGTGTGTGTTGTGAGTGTGTAATTTATTATCTTTTTTTATATAAAGCACACCTTTAGATAACCATGTTGTAATTATGTCAAAAAACTTTTTATTTAACTATGAAATTATAGAGTTTATTATAGTATGAACAAAATATATGCAAAAAACAACATTAAACAAAAAAAAACCTTTTGCACAGCCAAGATTTGCTGTGTGAAAATTGTGAAAATTAATTTTCAAAAGCTAAACATTTTTGAATGATATATTTGATTCTTGAGCTTATACAAATCCTGGTCAAAAAGTGTTTTCCTAAAGAATGGAATACAATTAATGCTCTCAATACAAAGTATCTGGTTAATTAATGTATAACAAAGTCATGAGAAACCCATGGGAAATCAAATAAAATGTGGGGTTTCTTAAGGATAAGAATAAACAGAGCACAAATCCACATAAGAAGCCATTCAAACAGACTGAGATTGCTCCAATTAAAATAGATGTAAAAATATAGCATAATGTAATACTATTTAATCAAAACCTTATGTAATTACCCAACAGAAGTTCTTATTTTCTTGAACTATGTGTCTATTTTTTCAATGTCCACTAACCATAAATATGTAGTACTTGTAATTGTTTACCTGTCACTGTTCTGAACTAAAGGGATACTTTCATTTTGTAAAGGTCAAGGCAAAACTGTTCATCTATTGATTGAATAACATTTAAAGAACTTCAAGTTAAAAATGATTGATATAACAGTTTTTTGATCAATATCTTCTGCTGACCCATTTTTGTCAGTAGCTATACAAAGACTGACAATGCCATACGACTGCTTCTACACAGACAACACTCAATATGGAAGATTAGAAATAAATGATTCTCCAAATAAATGATTCTCTGTCACAGTTTGACTAAAACAGACCCTCACACAGTTTCCCTCACTACTCATAATTCAGTTCCTCTTTGATGTTATTTACAGCTAACTCAACACTAAAATTGATAACCTTAACAGTAACTTAACCCCCAATGTAAAAAATGGCCAACCTGGTCTCACTTCTACTATCCTAGCAAGAACCCCCAGTGGAAGCCTCTTTAACTCTAAACAGTCCCCTTCACAATCCCATGAATATCCCATCTACATAGGCCATATTGCAACTTTAAAAAGGGACACATATGAAAAATACATGTCAGGTATCTTTTAATGAAACATTATTCAAAGCATTTCTTTAAACAGCCCTGACATATGTATTTTTCATATGTGTCCCTTTTTAAAGTGGCAATATGGTCATCCTACATCTACATGATCTAGTAAGTATGTAGTAAGTGTCAAGTAAGTATTCAGACACGCTATAGTAAGTATAACCCCTTGCACAATGGCTATGTTGCAAACCCCTCTAACATCAGACCTCCTCCAAACAACTAAGCCCCACAAAATTATAAAAATGAAAAAAAAAAAAATCATATATACTCAAAAGATTTAAATTAATTCTCCTTATTTATATCCACCCTGCTTTTTATCATTTTAATAGCCATAATTAATACATCAGAAAAACATGGGTGATAAGTTTTGACACTGAGTCTACCATTGTACCAATCATCAATCACAATAATAAATAAACTTTTAATTTAATAACACAGAGTAATTAAAAATGAAAGTTAAAAAAATTCTCATATTCTCTTTCAGCTAACACATCTCAAAAGCTAACTTCTAAGTAACACTCTAGAAATACAATACCAAAAAAAAAAAGAAAAGAGGTTCCTCTTAAATTTTAAAGAAAATAATCAAGACAGCAGCACTTACAGCTAAAAGCAAGTGTATGTTATTGTTAGAGTTACTGTAATAACAGTACCCGTATTATAGTGACTGGGGACAGAAACTCATTTTTAGCTGGTTAAATGATCAGCAGTAAGGAGCCCCTGATATTTACTGAGTTGCATACAAAGTGTTGTCACTGAATAATATTGTTTGGCATTTTGTCAGGTTGTTAAAAAGGAGCTGTTATGTGAAATATACAGAAGCTGAATTTTAACAACAAGCAACATAGATTTAGACATGAGTTTCTGAAGTAATACAAAAGACAATGGACTAGATCCATGGATATTAATGTGGTTGCTGAGGGGTCCCATTGTAAAGTAAAGAGCATATTCAAAATTCAATGAGAATCACTTTACCAATCTTTTCCAGTGTTTCGTTAGTGGGTGTTCCTGCTCACACATTTAGGCACGGATTACGTGTGGCATGCTAATGTTAGCAAGGGATGCAATAGCACTATCATTGGACTACGCTAAAATTAGCACTCAAATTAATTCTATGTAAAAACAAATTTACCAGAGAAAGTTGAGGGCTAGATTACAAGTGGATCACTAAATATCGATTTCTAGAAATGGATATTTGTGCTCCACTTTTTAATACCAGCACACGCTAATTATTATAATTATTCGTTATTTATAAAGTGCCAACAGATTCTGCAGCGGGCTGGTATTACAATTTCACAGCAATAAGAGCTTAACCTTGCTTTCGTATAACTGGGGAGCATTGCGCTCGCAAGAACAACCTTCCATAGGCTCCTATTTGAGCATCGTTCTGATGCCCTCAGAGATGGCATCAGAACTTCATCACAGCGAAGGGGGTAACTATGTATATGATTATATACTTATATATTTACGTGTTATAATGTGTATTTATACATATTAACACATACATATATATGTATATAAGCATATAAATATATATTTACTGGGAAATACACAGCCCCCATAGGCTGCAATGTAAAGGCACTTTCAGTTCCACTCCCACCAACTTGGTGCAGTTCCACTCCCACCACCTGGTGCAGTTTATTTTTTTTATTAAAACAAATGCTAGATTTTTTAAAATAAAACAACTATAATGCCCTCTTTATTGAGGGCATTTGGGGCACTTTTAGAAAATTAACCAGCGATTGTATCTCTGGTATATTTTCTGGGTGCTAATTACTACAGCGAGCATGTAATGGCTGGTTAATTATCACACTCCCACATACGGGCAAATTTGCCCATTTGCAGGAGCGCGATAATTTTGCTCTCCACTTGTAATCTAGCCCTTAGCATAGCTGATATCGCTCTAGCGCACCCATTCATTTCAATTGATATTGTGATCGCATTATAAATCGCTCATATTACAAGTTGAAATGTATGCACTCAAGCAGAATCCCAAATGGCGTTAGAAGAATTAGCGCAACCTGAGACATGAATTAAAGTGTAAGGGTTAAAAAAATTTTTTCACAAAATAGATATAAAACATATTAAAATAAAGTATTACACTCAAATATACATATATTTAATAGCAAAAATATGTTTATATTGATAAAAACGTGCCCTAGTTGAAGCGATTAGAATTAAAAAAAAATATTCTATTGGCTGATTGGACTAATAATTCAAAACTCAGCCAATAGAAATGCAAGGGCATTATATAAGGGGGAACCTCTCATTCAAGCTTCAGTGTGCGGTTGCGACCACATGAAGAGGACATTGGGTAGAAGATAGGAGGAGTGCCTCTATGGAAGAAAAAAGAAGAGAAGCACCGAATGAGCGACCACCTAAGGAACTGGATTTAAGTTGGTGAGTACTAACTTGTGGGGTTCACTATTAGGAATTTTTTTAAGTTTAGGGATGGAAAATAGCATTTTTTTAGATAGGGTTTTTTAGTAATGGATTTTTTTAAGGGGAGTGTGGGGTTATTTTGGTTTTAGGATAGGGTTTTTTTATGCAAAAGAGCTAATCGCTTCAACTAGGGCACTACCTTACAAACATCCTTTTTAGTGTTAGTTTAAGTTTTTTTATTTTGGGGTAATGATAGGTATTTAAATTTTTTTGCAATGGTAGTTTTTTTATTTTTTGTAACTTAGGGGGTGTTAGGTTAGGGGTGTTGGGTGGGTTAGCTGTTAGGAAGTTAGGAAGTATTTTGCATTAGGGGTTGTGGTGGTTAGGTGGTTTATTGGTTAGGGGGTTGTTTATAGTGGTGTTAATAGTGAAGCGGGATAATTTGCGGTGGGCTATGTAGCTGTTTAAGGGTTAATAGTGTAGTGGGGTAATTTGAAGTGGGCTATGTGACATTTTAGCAGTTATTAGTGTAGGGAGTTTATTGTGATGCAGCTTAGCATCCCCTACTAGATAGGTTTTACTAAAAGGTTTTGTTGAATCTAACCCACTGACCCAAAGCTCCAAGAAATTATGACATTTATGTTTCTATTCATTTTATAACAAAACTGAAACTATCGTTTATTCCTGTCACAACTGGCAAGGCTACAAAACTTCTAAACCATTTGCCAATTCATGTAGATTGTGGAATCAATCATATTAAATTGAATTAACCAAAGGAAATGTGTGAGTTTGATAGCTTATTTGTTTCATATGCTTTGTCATTTGAAGAGAAGTCAAAAATATCAACTTTAAAATAAATGTTGATTTAAAAGAGATAGGGCCAGATTACGAATTGAAAGCAAACGTTTGCACTCAAGCGATAGCGGGTTTTCGCAATTAAGGTTAACGCTTGTCGGGTTAGTGCATACTCAGAGCTGGTTAGCTGTTTCACAAAACACATAAAAAATACATTACATAGTATAAAAGTATAGTTACATTCATAATAACAATATCTAATACATTTTTTTGAAAAAAAAATGCAAACAAAAGTTGCACATTTAAAGCTTTATGCTAAAGATGCAGAACCATGTGCTTGGTTGTGAGAACAATTATGATACAACTTTAAGTGGAGGAAGATTCTAGTAGATAGGAACAGTAGAAGAATAGGGCGGTATTTATTAGGCGTGGGCCAAGTTCACAGTTATGATAGTACAGTGTCAGTGCTGCCCATGTCACATTGATACCTAGGTCATGTGGTCACACCAGGATCCATTACTTGTGCTTCTGGCGAGTCTGAAGGCTCGCCAGAAACACGTGCCCTCAAGCTCCATACGGAGCTTGATAGATAGGCGCCTAAACATCTGTTTTGTGTGTATGTGTGTGAGGAGTATAGGATTAATAGAATAAGTATTACACAAGGATCATGGAAAGTTATTTAATGTATAGGGCTCCATTTATGAAGCAGCGAATGCTTCATCGGAGGCCCTTCCTTGCATGGTCACCTGAAATGGAAGTTAAGAAGCAGCGGTCATAAGACCATGAAGTAAAAAACACAGTTTGTTTTAAGGTCATAAGACCACTCCTCCTTAACCTTCCTGCCACCTTTTAGGTGGTGGATTGATATCATCCTGATCCAATCTGTTCAGGAGGATTGACAGGCCCTGATAGCGACCGATTGGTCACCAGTGAGCAGGGGGCGGCATTGCACAAGCATTTCACTAGAAATGTTTGTTCAATGATAAATGCAGACAGTGTGTGCTGTTGGCATTTAGCGATGTCGAGTGGACATGATTTGCTATAGGGAATCATGTCTGCTTGACATTTAATACATTTACCCCTTAGAGTTAATGTAGAGGGTTAGTTAATGTATAGATAATGTAGATATATATATATATATATATATATATATATATATTTGTAAACAAGATCAAGGGACAAACATTTACATACATATATGTATTTAATAGACAGATACGTATGATTTTGACATCTAAACACATCTGCGGGAAATGGCAAAATGGAAATAATAACTGCAACATTTACAAATGGTGTTTAGCAATCACACTCTTATTGTCTTTGTTATTCCATACTCACATTTTTGGGATTTTAAAGTACAGTATTCTCATCTTTAGTAACAGGGTTTTTCCAGCCATCCACATTTTTTGTGATCAGCAGTTAAGTATTTCCTATTCAATTGTGTTTGTTTAAAACGGCAATCTACTTAAAGTTATAGAAATACGGTAAAGAGAAACCTCATTCTGTAAAGTGAGGGTGAGGTTTGGAAATCGTTGTCTGTACAGTGGACTTTTGTAATAATGATCTACTGTATATAGTGGGCTTTTTTAAGTTGCTTATGTACAGTAAGTTCTGCAAATTTGGGATGATCTTTAAAACTTTGTCACTTTGTTTTTTCACGATTTCCAGTGTGAGAACTGTTAAAATCCTGTTACAAAAGATGACATAATTTGAGGCACTTTTTTTTTTATTATGGAATTTATATGTTGCTTTAGGTTACTTTTGCACCAAAATAGAAAACAAGGTTTTCTTAATTAATACATTTTTTTTAATATTTGTGACATTAAAAGTTTGAAAAATATAATTGTTCAAGCATGTCTAGTATACCAATCTGGCTTTAGTGGTGCAGTGCATTGTTTCTTTGAAGACTTAAAGGGATATAATGCCCAAATGCTAACTCAATTGAAAGTGAGGTAGCATAACTGTAAAAGGCTGACAAGAAAATATTACGTGAGCATGTAAATAGTTATCCTTCAGCTACTGTCAGCTGCATGTTGAAAAAAACTTACAAATAATAACAACAGTCAATAAGCTTAATCAGTTTCATATTGCTCAAAGTCAGGGGCAAATACTCAAGAGTGATAGATCATTTCCTCTTAGGAAATATGAACAACCCAGAATTGGTTACAGGAGAGGAAAATTGTTATGGGATCTACTGAAGAGATCTGATTTTGAACTGAGTTATACTCCTGTGACGTGGTTAGGTATTCCAAAACCTGGATGTGTTATATGTAGTGGATTCACTACTTTTGGTTTGGCTCAAAGACAATATTTCACACACCCATGGAGAAATAAGAGATATAACACCAGATATAGGTTGACCTGTAATACAAAATGTATAATATATATTTTACATTGCTAATGACCTGTGCTATTAGAACTGCAATAGAATCTGGGCAGGTAGAACAACCTGTGGCCAAAAAATTTCAATGGCCAAACACTCTGTTTCTGAACTCAGATACATGATTATTGATCATGTTCCTCCCCTTGATAGGGGGTAATAGGGCCCGGCTATTAACAGAAAGAATCAAGATGGATCTACACATTAGAAACTCAATGTGTATTTAAACCAATGGGTTTAAATACCCATCTGTACTTACAGTGCTTTTTATAGATCTGGGTGTTTAACAACTATCTATTTTTTTGGATTTACTAGTGAATATTAATAGTTTGTTTAATACGTAGATAGGATGTTATATTAAAGAGTAAGGTTAATTTCTTAAAATAGCATAGGATTGGTTAAATTATCTTATGGAGAATAGAGATAGATGTGCAAACAAAGACAGACACTGGTGAGAGGTACCATAACAATAGTAGTTGCATTTAAACCACAATAACAGGTAACTAGATGGGGGTTATTTAAAGTCTTTAACTAAATATATTTGTGTATAATATTTGGTAAAATGAGATCTGGATTTCAAATTACGATGGAGTGTCATATTGGATTATAAGAATATAGTTAGTCTGACAATCAATGGTTTAGAGTGATTATGTAATGATAGGTATCACATACTATTTAAAAAAAATAATGTGTAGTATATAATAAATAGTATGTTTAATGGTGGTTAAATTTACATCTATGGGTGTGATGATATTGTTATGATATTATTTATATTCTGAAGTAGAAATGCAGGCTGATCTTTAACAATATGAATGATTCATTGGCAACTACATTATGGTTGATACAAAATGGTAGATGTTTTAGGTGTTTGATGTATATTTTTAAAGAATGAGTGGTATAATGGGATGCAGAGATATATTAAAGTAAGCCTATGTATGCGATAAGGATGTTGATGTAATGAACCTTTAAATACGCTGTCTGTTACATTTATCTTGTATAGTTTCTGTTTTGCAGTTTTTAATTGTATCCATATGGTAACCCCGTAGCTGACTGGGTTGCATGCGTAGTTGTTCCTTTGGAATGCTGACAGGGATTGCTGACGGCTGATGTGTGACACATTTGGTGGGATATTTAGAGGGGGTAAGTAGTATGTTTTGTTGTATAGTCTGAGGAAGGGGCAACACCCCAAAATGTCATGATTAAAAGGATAAACAAAATTGGAGCATGTCTTATTGCGCATAATTGTTTAAGTGCACCCTGGAAGTTGACCTTTAATTGTCATATTGGAGTGCTTGGTCTGGATTGTGATTGCATATATACATATATATGATTTGAAATAGGTATAGATATATACAGATATATATAGGATCTATTTATAAATGTTTAGAACATATTCCCTTATGTGAAGAACATTGGAATGTTAAATATTTACAGCAAATACGTAGTTAAACAGTTTATTAAATATGAATATTACATAAATATGATTGTACATGTTTTACACTATTAGACTGCAAAGGGTACCAAAGCCCTATGTCTATATATGTATACATATGTATTTATGTGTTTATATGTGTATATATGTCTGTAAATACATACAAACATACACATATAAATATATAAATACATATGTACACACATTTAAACACACACACACACATATATACTGTATAAATATATATATATATATATATATATATATATATATATACTTACATATTTATACATATATTTAGACATTATAAATATCTCTATGTTATAGCCCTTTCATGTTTTTTTGTTTTCTAATACCTAATGCCTCATATCTTTGATCCCTTATAAGTTTTTATGTAAAATAATTTTTTAATAATTTGTATAAGATGGTGTTATTATGATTGTAACAGTACTTTTTAGTTAAGTATAACAGTTAACCAAAGCTCTGAAGTTGCACTAACCAGACACACATTAAATTCAATTGTGCTCAAATTAATGCATTTACTTTCAACTAGTAATATGCTCTCTACTTCTGACTCGCGCAAAGAGCTGCAATATACCCCTCTTAGCTCATGCGCAACAGTTTGCGTGGCTCTCATAATCAAGCCCATAATTGAATACATTCAGAAGGAAAAACTCAAACATCAGAAGGCCAGTAAGATTGGGCACCCAAAAAGCACAGGAATCGTGGCACATGGTGGTAAAAGGAAAAGTACAATGCACACAACATTGAACATGCGTAGTTTGGAGCAAAGTGTATCATAAGTATGAAGGAAAGATGGGGACAGTAAGGACATCCAGTGCATCACTGAAACCATGACACATGTTTGTTTATAAGTTAGTAATACTACAGGCACTATCATATATATTGACATAAACGGGGTCATATATACACACAATAAAAGTAAAATAGCAAAAATGACAAATATAGAAGCATTCAGTACCACAAAATTCAAGGCACCATCAAATTAAGGGGGCTCTTTGGCAAACTGGTTGGGCTCACCACAGGAGTAAACCACTAAAATAATAAGGTGCCTCATTGTGCAGCAACTACAAAACGCTTTATAGTCACAAACAGTAAGCACCTATCTGGTGTTCTATGATCAGCCTAGGTCCTCTCAGTTGCTCAGACAAAAAAAAAAGACACTTCATGGTGTAATAGTTACCAAACAAAAGAAAACAGACATTTTCAAACTGAGTACTCACAGATAGATAGCATCTATATGGTGCTACAGAAATAAGCTGTGTCCTCTCAGTTGTCCAGCAAACTGACCACTGGCTCACTCAAATGCTGGATACTCATTAAAATCTGAAACAAGTTGCAAGATAAAAGACTGGATATGTTGTTAAATTTTTTAAAAAGCAATGTGTTTCATAGCTCTAAAGTGGCGGTTTCATCAAGCTTCTCTTGTGTCCACCATAAGGCTACTTTTGCACCATAAGGCTACTTTTGCACCATAAGGCTACTTTTGCACCATAAGGCTACTTTTCTTAAAATTATTTTAGAGCTATACCACAGGAACTACTTGGTTCATCCTGCATTATTATATATTTTTTTTAAATGCAATTAGAAATCACTATTTGAAAGTTGAAGATGCCCCAAAAACGTTATGGAGATTATTAGCCACTGTTTTAACAAGTGAACATTTAAACAAGATTCTCCCCTCTCCCTAAGCCCAGTAATTTGGCATCTATTACACAGCTAACAATGCCACAAAAATAGCAACTTGAAAACATGAACATTGAAGAAAAGATCAACTAGACCACCACCCCTATTTTGGCCCTGCAATCGGGCAAGGGACATTCAGCTAAAGCCGCCTAAAAAATACACAAAGACATCTGAAGATGCTCAAAAAATGACAACAGATATTTGAGTAGCTGAAAATGAAGATTTTTTTTTAAAAATAGTAGCAGTTTCTAAAGACTACTTTAATGTTTTTTTGCTCCCTAAAAAAGATCAATACTGTGAGGAATTTGTTATTTTATGACATTTTGACATCTGGAAGCTTAATGGACATGGGGCCCCTCACTTAAAAGAGAATTACTAATTCTTTCAAAACAGGGTCCCCATATCCTTTTATGTATTGTTAAGACAACATGGGTGCTTGCCCCCTATTTTAGTTTTTATATGTTTATGGTTTAATCAGCTCACTGCCTGGGGATAACCTTTTTTTAAAGAAATAGACATAAGCCACCCTATCTGAAAGATTGGGCATGAGAGGCACTCATCATGGCTATTTGTTTTTATTTGACTAGTTGCCACATTTAGCATGTGTACATAATTATATGTCATAGCAAACAGGCTTCACATGCCATAAAATAATACATATTGAGCCCTCATGTAATGCCACAGATCATCGAGTCATGGTTTGATTTAGATATGTGCAATTCATTTTGGATC
>CAJPDP010985731.1:0-11437 GCA_905336975.1 Bombina variegata variegata
CAAGACAAGTAAACCTTCCACACCTTAGATCGATGCGTCTGGTTACAGATTTGCGCACCAGTATAAGGGTATCGATTACAGACTCAAAAAAATCTCTCTGAGCTAGAATCAATTGTTTAATCTCCAGGCAGTCAGCCTCAGAGATTCTAGATTTTGATAGAAGAATGGACCTTGAGCTAGAAGATTTGATCTCTGAGGAAGACGCCATGAAGGAGCAAATATCTGCATACCAAGTCCTGAGGGGCCATGCAGGAGCTATAAAAATCACAGACACCATCTCCTGTTTGATCCATGCTATAATGGAAGAAGCACAATCAGGGAAAACAGATAAACTAGCTGATAAGCCCAAGGCACTGCTAATGCATATATTAACTCCGCCTGAGGATCTCTTGATCTCGATCTGCACCTCAAAAGTTTGAAATTGAGGTGAGACGCCATCATTTCTATCTCTGGAGACCCCCACTGAAGTACAATCTCATTGAAGACCTCCTGATTGAGAGACCACTCCCCAGAGTAAAGGGCCTGCTGACTCAGATAGTCTGCCTCCAAGTTCTCCACCCTTGGAAGTGAATAGCTGATATCAGGCATTGATGACTCTCTGCCCAGGATAAGATGCGTGCAACTTCCTGCATCGCCAATGAGCTGTGTGTAAGGCATTGAAGATAGCTCTGAGCTCTAGAACATGTATGGGAAGAGTCACTTCACATGAGGCCCATACTCTGTGAGCTATCCGATTGCCCCACACAGCTCCCCAACCAGACTGACTGGCATCTGTGGTTATCTCCCAAGTTGGGTGAAGGAAGCTCATCCCCTGAACAATGGGCTCAGATGACATCCACCAAGAGAGAGAATTTCTGGTGACAGGGTCCAGATCTATCACTTGAGACAGGTCTGAACGTTCCCCATTCCATTGTGTTAGCATACAAAACTGTAGAGGTCGCATATGAAAGCAATCAAATGGCATAAAATCTGATGCCGCCACCATGAGACCCACTACCTACATACACTGTGTCACTGATGGATAAGGGGTAGACCGAAGCCTTATACATTCTGATTGGAGTTTGAACTTGTGCTGTTCTGTCAGAAATGTTTTCATAACCATTGAGTCTTATAAAGACTCCCAGAAAAACTCACTCTTGTAGGAGGAGTTTCCAGATTTACCTTCCACCCATGATTTTTCTGAAGATACCAAAGTGTGGAGATGGAGCTTGAGCCAATATATTGTCCAAGTATGGAGCTAAAACAATGCCCTGCACTCTGACCACTGCTACAGAGCCCCAGGGACATAGGTAAAGACTCTTGGAGCCGTAGCTAGACCAAAAGGCAGAGCCGTAAACTGGAAATGCTTGTCCAGAAAGGCAGATAATGATGTAGTTCCCGATAGATTGAATGTGGAGCGAGGCGACCTTTGAAGGAGGGAATGTGGAGCGAGGCGACCTTTGAAGGAGGGCATGTGAAGCAAGGCGACCTTCAAACCCAATGTAGTCATGAATTGTCTCTGAAGGACTAGAGGAAGTATTGATCTGATTGTTTCCATTTTAAAGGAAGGGACCTTCAATAATCTATTTAGGCACATTTAGGCCCAGATTAGGATGAAAGGTTCCCTCCTTTTTTGGAACAATGGAAAGATTTGAGTAAAACTCTTTTCCAAGCTCCTCCAAGGGGGTGGGAACTATTACCCCCATGTCCTCTACACATTGCAGAAAAGCCAGTCTCTTTTCTGGCCTTGTTTAAACCAAAGACAAAATAAACCTCCCTCTTGGAGGTTGAGATCGAAAACCTATACTGTACCCCTGGGAAACAATTTTCTGTACCCAAAGGACCTGGACAGACTGAGCCCAAACCCCATTAAAGAGGCTTAGTCTGCCCCCTACCGGAAATGAACCAGGATTCAGGGACGCCCCTTCATGCGGTCTTGGCGTCAGAGACTGACTTTTTGGGCTGCTTAGTCTTGTTCCAGAATGAATTTTGTTTCCTGGTACACCTAACAGGTTCAGTCTGGTTTGAGTAAGGCGACAAGACCAAAAGCGTCCTCCTGTCTTCCCTTTAGGCCTAGATCTCTTGTCCTGAGGAAGAAGAGCTCCCTTTCCTACAGTTACAGTTGAGATAATGGAATCCAACCCAGGGCCAAATAAGGTTTTACCCTTAAAGGCTTAATATAGTAGTCTTTATTTGGAGACCATATCTGCAGACCAGAACTTTAGCCATAGGACCCTTCTGACTAAATACATACAGTTTGGATCATTGCATCACAAATGAAAGAGTTATTTTGAGATTGTGAATGTGATCCAGTGTAGACTTGACCATGACTTACCCTGATAGAGAGTCGCACCTCAAGGCAGGGGCACCTGCTATAGCAGCAATGCTTACTGCTGGCTGAAAAATAAGACCACCTTTCAGGATTGCCTTCTTAAGGTAACCCTCTAATTTTCTGTCTATAGGGTCTTTGAAACAAGTTCTGTCCTCCAATTGAATTGTGGTTCTCTTAGCAAGAGTAGATATGGCTCCATCAACTTTTGGTATGGTGCTCCACAACTCTAGGTTAGAATCACAAGTAGGAGGGATAGTTGGATGCTCTGGTTGGGGTGGCATTGCCTCCTCCTTGTGGTCAGGTGAAGTTTTCCCATATTTAAGAATAAGGATTATGTGGATTTTACCATTAGAAAGATTAACCAGATCAGCATACCAAGTCCTGTGTGGCCAAGCAGGAGCTATTAGGATTGCAGAAGTACAATCCTGCTTGATCTGAGCAATCACCGTCGGAAGAAATGGCTAGAGCATCTATCAATTCCGATTGAGGATCTCTTGACCTCGATCCATATCTGAAAAGTTTGTGGTTCAGGTGAGACACCATTAAGTAGATCTCTGGAAGATCCCAGCAATGAACTAACTGATCGAAAATCTCCTGACTGAGACCACTGACCCTAGTGGAAAGTCTAACAATTAGAGTAATCCGCTTCCCAGTTGTTGATTCCGGGAATGTGAATTGCAGAGATGGCACACTGATGAGATTCTTCCCAAGCTAGAATGTGAGACACCTCCTTCATTGCTAGGACACTGCGAGTACCACTCTGATGATTGATGCAGGCTACTGCCGTGATGTTGTCGGACTGAAAACTAATGCAGAAGACTGACTTGAGAAGAGGCCAAGCCTGAAGAGCTTAGAAGATCACACATAGTTCTTATAGATTTATTGGTAACTTCACTTCCTGAGGAGACAAAACTCCCTATGACCTTTGAGGACCCCAGACCGACCCCAACCTAAGTGGTTTGCATCCGTGGTAATTATCTCCCAGGATAGGTGGAGAAAAAGGCATCCCCTGAGAAACTGGTCCAAGGGATCCAGACAAATTAAGTGAGACAGATTGGTGTGTTCTCCATGTCTTAGCATGCATAGTTGCAAAGGACGCAAATTAAACCTTCCAAATGGGATGGTATCTGATGCTTTACTTAGGTATACTAAGTCTTTCAGGAAAGACAAAGAAGGAAAGGGAGTCCCATACACAAATATTTGTAAATAGTGTATCTTACTGAAATAAATAAAATACAACTTTTATTATCAAAAATTTAATTTAATAAAATAAATAGATGTTAACTAAATTGATTTCACACACAGAAAATCTGCATCTATTATAAGTTTAAAAACAATTGGTTTCTGCCTAATAATGATTATCTTTTATTAATTTTGTAGCTTATATTTTGACAGTAAAATATTTATATTGCAAATATCATAAAGTATGTAAAAATTATGATAATAGGATTGTGTAGTTGCAAATCTAATATACTAATGTTGTAGTCTCAAAATAGGACTAAGCACTTATGGTTTTGGAGCACAATACTCATGAGTTTTCACACACACTCTTTCAGATGCAATCAATGTTGATGCTAGGCTCCTACAATCCGGGAGCACAATTTATCTTTAACACTGTCTACAATAAATCATACATGTCTCACATACAGCATTATTCAAGGCTAGAAACAAGCAAATTAAAATAAGGGGTCTACCCCTGGTAGGGACCACACTATACCCCTATCTACCGAGTCATCTTATGAGGGGAGAATGGGATCAAAAATCCCAAAATTTCTTAACTATAAGCCTGAGCACCTCTATCGTCACCTGCTCCTAGAGAGGCAATCAAAGACTTGGAGGTATAGAGAAGTAGGAGGGATATTAAAGCTCTTGGTGTAGTGGTCTTTGCCTTCTCCTGGTGGCCAGGTGATAAATTCCCAAAAGTAAAGAATTGTGGACTCTCACCACCTGAGGAAAGAAAAAAAACTGAAAAATCATATAGGAAATTAGTTACTATTAATCAATTAATTTAACTAAAATGTGATTATAATCTAAATTTATTTTGAACATTAAGGGTTAGATTACAAGTGAGGCGCTATCTCAATGTGCGCCCCCATAAAGGGGAAAATTTGCCCGTTTACAGGCTCACGTTAAATAACCAGCCATTACAAGTGGCTGGTTAATGCTACCGCACGCTTGAGGTTTCACTTTGCACTAAGTGCAATTAACCAGATGTCAGACCTCTGGTTCAAGATAAAACGCTGCCCTAATTGCCCCCAAAATAAAGTGGACAGTACTTCATAATACTATATAAATATGAGCATTATTATTATTATTTTTTTTTTAAAGCAGTTATTAGGGGTTAAAGTAAGGGAATGTGGGGTGTTTGAAGAAAGAAAAAAAAAACACAACACCTTAAGTGCCTTTATATTTATAGTATTTTCACTATAAATATATGTATATGCTTATATAAATAATATTTATATATTTAATATGTGTATATACACATGTAAACACAAATATATATGTATTTATTCATAAACATATATATTTATTTATTGCTGCCCAACGCTGCATGATTTACCCCCTGCGCTGCGCTATGTGGTTTGCCGTGGCTGTCAGCATTAAAACGAGGTTCCCAATTGAGTCTATGGAAATGCGCTCTCATGTCTCAACACGTTCGGATTGCGTCGCACTTTTAATACCAGCGCACATATCATGCATGTGTAAGCGCAATATTACGCTCCACTTGTAATCTTGCCCTAAGTGTATGTGTAATGTATGTAATATAGCCCCCATTCAATTCCCCCATAAGTAACAGTCCTTAATACAAAAAAACTGTTGGTGCCCCTACACTAAATATAAAAAAGTCTGAACATGAAAGTATTGCAGATGGGATTTTTTAACATTCTTGGGCGAATTAAGTCATATTCCTGAAATATATATATATATATATTTATTTTTTTTACATGAGGCTACTGATGTGGTGTTAAAAATACATTTATACATATAACTGCTAGCTAAAGAGAAAATGACAAACAGAACAAAAATGTTGAGATTTACTGGCAGATCACAATCTATCTTTTTGTGCTTATATGATAAAAACTAATTAAAAACCTTTGCATGTTATCAATTGGATACATATGTTAACAAATTGACTGAAAAACATCACAAGGCAGTATCTACCTCCAGACATTTATGATATTGTATCTGGGCTCATGAGGCTGGGATCTCACACAGGGAGGGGCCTTGTGGGAAACCTAAAATAGCGGAAGGTAGGACATAGAGGGGGCATATGGGAGTGTACAATTCTCGTATTCAAACTTTGACATATATAAAGCAAAGCAGCAATATAATGTCCACAGCACTCTTAGAATCTTATCTCCTTTATTGTAACACAGACATGTAGAGCGACATTTCGGGTATTAGCCCTAAATCATGCTTATTTCTATTTTATTTTATAAAGAAGAGCATAAAACAACACAGCCCTCAAACCAGGACTTACCTGCAAAACTAAAGGCTTTTGGGCAACCAGGGAATCAAGGATAAAGGAACATAAAAACCCAATTTTATTATTTCATGATTCGATCTCAGCTCCCTTACCAGCTACAGATTTACATTTTATTTCTATAATCGCATTATCTTTGTTCTTTTATTATCCTTTGTTGAAGAGCATACCTAGGTAGACTCAGGGATAGCAATGCACTACTGGTAGGTAGCTGCTGATTGGCGGCTGCACTTATATTCTTGTTGTCATTGGCTTATTTGATGTGTTCAGCTAGCTTCCAGAACTTAACTGCTGCTTCTTCTTCAACAAAGGATACCAAGAGAAAGCTAATCTAATAGGAGGAGTTAATTGGAAAGTTGTTTAAAATCTGTATGCTGTGTCTGAATCTAGAAAAAAATCCCTTAATTACCTGCTATTACTCAAGACTAATAATATGAACTAATGGCAATATCATGTTGCATCATTGAGTGTTTTGCAAGAGTACATAGTCACAACCCTTTCTCCGCTGATCTAGCCTTTTATCTAATGATGATACACAGAAACAGACAGGCATTTAGGAACTGCTGAAAAAGGACAGTGGTTGAGGGCAGCTGGATAACAGATTTAAAAAAAAGACATCTAGAAAAAAAATTGTATATTTAAAAGAAGATTTTCATTTTGAAAGCTGTCATTAAAACATACAGCAACATTCCAAATTTCTACAATGCAATTAGAAAAGCAGCCAGTAGTCTTCATTTCATTGTCGCACTACAGCACACGAATTATATTCCATGCATTGAGAGCAATGCACTATGTACAACTGTCCGATATTCTTAACTGGACATAAACTATTTAGGATATTGGCATAGAGTGGAGTTGTGGATTGCTTATGATCCAATCCAAAAAGTATCTTATATATCACCATTAAATAAAATTACTGCCAAACCTAGTCCCCTTCATAAGACTTAATATTAGGAAAACCATTTTACCAATTGTAGCAACAATAAAGATTAATTTAACCATCCAAAACATATTTTAAATTATATGTATTCCCTTGACACCTAGCTTTTAATACCTATCCAGTATAGTGTATTGTTAAATTACTACAGGAAAATAACTTTAGGTCTCCTAAAACCTAAGATACCTGCAGATAACATCTATTTGATAACTTCTGATTGACCTTGAATTTTGTTGGAGATCTCCCTATGTTCCTTTTTATTAAATGCTGAGTTCTGAACCTAAAAACACCCAGCCCATGAATAACATAGTCACAGGTTTTATTTCAGGAGTCAGACAGATTTATTAGAAGCCATAATTAAATTAATATGCATGTAACAAGCCAAAAGGTTTACTGCCATATGCAAAATTTAGGAGCTGTGGAGCCCTAGATCCTGGGAATTTTAAAGCCCCGACTTACTGAGCAAGTGCCACAGTAGGAAGAAACAAACGCATAATTTGCATTCTTCAGATATCCTTTGTTGAAGAAATAGCAATGCACATGGGTAAGCCAATCACATGAGTCAGCTACCAATCAGCAGCTACTGAGCTTATTCAACAAAGGAAATCAAGAGAATGAAGCAAATTAGATAATAGAAGAAAATTGGAAAGCTGTTCAAAATTGCGTTCTCTTTCTAAATCATAAAATAAAACATTTGGGTTTCATGTCCCTTTAAATAAAATTATGTTTGCAGTATTCTTCAATTAACAAAACTGGTTCTAGAACAAATTATTAGTTTTCCAGTGGCATACACACATATGCTATGAGGACCTGTGAATCAGTAATCAAACACCACACCTTCTCAGAGTCAGAAGTTGCTTGTATGATACACATTACGTCTTCACAGACAATACATACCACCGTCAGCTCTCTGAGCAGGCATGGCGTCTGAATACTGGTGCAGGGGTAACACAGCATATGTTTGTATGCCGCTAAAAAAAGTAATAACCTTTGTTAAAAGCATTATTGTTGGGGGCGGAGCTTGCTCTGAGTCTGAACGGTTGCATGCTGCTATAGCTCCGGCTATATATATCATTACTAACAATATATTTGGCCGTTCAGCTCAACCTAATTGACAATTACAGGGTGCCTATTAGCCCACAGCTCTTCCATAAGAAACGTGGAGATTAAGGGACATTGAAGAGTCAAGCAATTCCGCATAATCTTATGGCGTTTTTAGAGACCGAGATCACCATTTTACTTCAGCCTACTATATAGTGAAAGGAAATGGAAAGTGCCAGCAACATTTTAGATGAAGTGTGTCACATGCTGGATGAACACCATGCTGCCTTTGGTAAGATCTTATACATGGTGCTTAATCCAAACAACCTCACTGAACCTCAGCAATCTACTCGGCCGGAACCTGATAGGGACGTGGGTTAGAACCAGTCGCACACTATAGTTGCTTATGCGGCTGCATACTGCCTATACAAAGGGCCTCTAGACAAAATTTTAGCCCTACAACAAGAAGAAATGTGGCCGCCTCATGCATGCACTTTTGTGACGCATCCAGTCCCAAGTACTTGCCGCTACATGGAGTCACTGCTGCTGGGTTGGGATACTGGTGATGTGTGCCATAACACTTACCAAACTGGATAGTCAAAAAGAGACACAGCTGAGAAGAGAATACGCATCAGTAACACCTCAACCATCTAATGCTTATCGCTACTGGAAACTGCAAAGGAAAAAGGAGAGACATTCTGGTTGCATGTGTAAAACTTGAGTTGGAAAACTTCTCAAAATCAGTGTGGGGTGCGGATTTGGAGATCTCCCTTCTAAACCGAAGTCCAACACGAGCACTCACATCTACAAAGTCCGGAGTTGGCTAACTCACTGACTTTTCTTGGCGGAGCTGTAATTCCGTGCTCGGTACGAACACTGACTGGCTTACAAGCATTTATTATATTCTAAATACAAGTTGCTTTAGTGTTTTGTTCATTTGCTTCTCAATCCTTTCAGTAATGTTATACGTTGAGAGGACCCTTAGCTTGTTAAAAGGGAGACTACTGTCTGCATTTTGTTCAATACGTGATAATGCGAATGTGGTGTGTTTTGTTGCCTATTCTATTCTGCAAATCTGTTTTATATAGGTGGAATAGGAGGGTAATATCGAAGTTCTTGACATTTTTAAATATAACTAGAATATTGGTTGCACACCATTATACTCCCCATTTCCTAAAGTCACATGTTGTGTAGCTTAATATTCCTTTCCTGCCGTTTATTGTATTTTTCTTTCTTTCACCATTTGAAACATTTGTGCCTACTCCTTACTGACCTACTATGAAAATCAACATGGTCAATATGCTCCCAATATGGTTTTAAAAATTGTGGTGATACCCCTGCAGCTATATTTTTTTAGGATTACATTTTCCAGGTGAATCCTTGTTATGCTATACGATTAATCTCCGCTCCCCTTTCCCATATAGAACTCTGACACTAAGGGATTGTGTTTAGGGACCTATAGCGCGGTTTGTCTACCGCATTCTGAAATAACCCCCCCAGCTAGCTACCCAGATCTAGATGGCTCAGATGTGCTTTTGCTTATTCCTTTTAGCTCTTATTTATTACGAGCCACAGCTTGCTGTTTGTTTATTGCATCACTTTGGGTCTATATGTAGATTATTCTGTTTCAATATAAATTTTACATTCAGATAGATTTTCCCACAACAGAACACAATATGATTGTATTTTCTAAACCTTACAATACATAGTATGATTTCCTATCTTAAGATTTTTACTCTATTTCCAAGTATTTCGGAAACGTATATACTATTTTTATCACATGTCCAATGTACACCACTACAGGTCTAAATTCATATGATTTATAGTGTTCCTTGGTTAAAAAGTAGAAAATGTGAGGTTTTTCTATAACATGTTCAGTATTATTGTGAAGTAACAGATATGATTATATGTTGTGGCTAACGCAGTGGATATAATCTGCTCTTTACATATCTTTTTGTTTTTTTGTAATACCAATTATCTGTTTCACTGTATTTGTAACCTCAATAAATACTATTAAAAAAAAAAAAAAGCATTATTGTTAATGGGAGTATATCGCAAACATGCTTCTGTTTAAAACTGAAATGCACCCTTTTAACTTTTGACATTTCTATCCCTTTAAGGATATTTATGTAAAATATTATTCCCTTCATAGCCATACTGATAATCTTCCAGTGGAATTGTATTCACTTTAAAAAAGAACCCATAAAATAAAAATCACAGTTTAAAAATGTCTTGTGAAACTCATAAGAACTTTAGAATTTTGTTACTTCCCCATTACTCTACAATGCATTGTCGGTATCTATGGTAACAAATACATTAAAACTTTTAGTGAACCCCTTTTGTCAGAAGATGAATTTAATAGCCATGTGCAGCAGTCTGTGTAATTTCACCATCACCTGTGGGATTGTGCTGGGGTTTCCAGACGATTCACTTGCAGGCATTGCCAAGGCAATTAAATCCTTCATGGTCATTTTCAAGAGGCCGGCTTTACTGTTCTTGGGTTCAGAAGCGACGAGAGCCTGCAGAGTAGAAAACCAGAGCCATGTGTGTTTGTGTCAGGGTCTGAACAATACTTTTTTTTTTTTTCTAAGAAGAAGAAAAAAATACCAATGTGCATGAAAGGAAAATATGGGACATGTCTTCTTTTATTATTAACGGGACAGCGTACTTTAAATTAATTTTTTTCTTAATGTATTTCCAACGACTTTATATACCAGCTGCAGAGTATAACATATAAAAAATGCTTCTTTGGGTTTATTTGTGTATATGAAATAGCTGTTTTGTTTTTTTAAACCATAACCTATTAAAATGGGTTGAGCTTGCAGGTAAAATCAGATCTAATTAGTTTTTCCTGCTTTCTGTACACACACATGCTTCCTTATCTTATATTTGTCTGTAAACCAAAGCCCAATACTTAAGAGAACAATGGAAAATTAACATGTTATTACTTATTTATCTTACACCGTGCTGGGAGTATCATTTTTTTCTGCTGGTTGTGTTTACATAGCTTGTCAATAGCCTATAGTTAAAGGGACACTGAACCCAATTTTTTTCTTTCGTGATTCAGATAGAGCATGCAATTTTAAGCAACTTTCTAATTTACTCCTATTATCAATTTCTCTTCGTTATCTTGCTATCTTTATTTGAAAAAGAAGGCATCTAAGCTATTTTTTGGTTCAGACCCTGGACAGAGCTTGTTTATTGGTTGTTGAATTTATCCACCAATCAGCAAGAACAACCCAGGTTGTTCACCAAAAATGGGCGGCATCTAAACTTATATTCTTGCATTCCATGTAAAGATACCAAGAGAATGAAGAAAATGTGATAATAGGAGTAAATTAGAAAGTTGCTTAAAATTGCACGCTCTATCTGAATCATGAAAGAAAAAAATTGGTTTCAGTGTCCCTTTAATAAATGTTGTTGATGACCTTCTCAGCTGTCATCAACAATGAGACAAGATATTTCTCAAAGGTTATAGAGAATGTGTAAATTTCTGCATGAGGTGAAGTTTAGGGGAAAAACTATAATAAGACCTTCAGAATTACCCAGATTGCTTATGGTCAGCCGCTTGTCCTGTCTGCAAAGTTCCTTTCCAATGTTATTTCCAGTTGGACAACTATAATGGCCCTTTTATACTAACACTAAGGGGCATATTTATCAA
>CAJPDP010985943.1:0-10020 GCA_905336975.1 Bombina variegata variegata
TAATTGTGTGTGGTTTTTTTCCCCCCCTTTTTAATATAATAAAGTAAATAAAAGTTATATTTTATTATTCCTTTCTACCCACCTCTGATAATTCCCTATTAAAGACTTGTTGTAAAGTACTGATAATCATTTCATCACCCAAGTGATGTTATAGATATACTGATAGCTCTTGAGTGCTATAAGTGTATTCTCCCTTTGGGCGGATTTTCTAAATCCACCAATAATTTGTTTCAAGTTTAGACTAATACACAGCACCACTGACTCATTTACTCTGTATTAACAGAGTTTATAATAACATTATTAAACATTGAAGTTATGAAGAGCTTTTTCTACAAAGTTACATAAGAAGTAGTGCCATTGGTCTTTTGTAAATTCACACACAGCATATTGCCTATTACATATACCTAGAGGAATCACATCTGTCTGCAGCATGTGAACTGCAGTGTCTAAAGATACATATTTATTTGTCAGTCAGAGTATACATGTATTAGATTCCCTCATCTATGTATATACACATATTATGCATTAGAATTTAAATAAAATCATTTATAAGTACTGGGTTTTTTTTAGATCTCAAAATATCTCTGATGAAGCGCATGTTCGCATGCGCGAAACACGTCCCGCAATAGGGAGCACCTCACAGTCCATTAGAGGCTCTGTTCCAATAAACTTATGGACTTACAACTTTTGGAACTCATTGCTTCGTTTTTTCCTCACTACAATATCAGATCTCATGTTATCACTTTGTGTACAAACACACGTTTACTTATCTTTTATTTGTCTGTAAACCAAAGCAAAATTACTTAGAGAGAACAATGTAAAATTAACATTTTATTACTTAAATATCCTGCACTCCACTGGGAGTGTAATTTCTTCTGCTGGCTGTGTTCACATAGGCTTTTCAATAGCATAGACTTAAATATAGAAACGTTCAGAATAGGTGGAGATACAACAGGCTAAATCAGCTATTTCAAATGCTGAAATAATGTTAAAGGAGCCACTTGTAAACAACTTTATATACTCCAGCAGGTAAAATGGATCATTGGGAAAAATTTAAAGGGGAGAAAAAAAATGGGTAAACTGTCCCTTTAACTGGATCAGATGTGAAAAACGTTTTGTTTTTGTTTAAAACAGTAGATAATCCCTTTATTACCCATTCCCCAGTTTTGCATAACGAACAGTTATATTTTACCTCTGTGATTACCTTGTATCTAAGCCTCTGCAGACTGCCCACCTATTTCAGGCCTTTTGACAGACTTGCATTTTAGCCAATAAGTGTTGGTTCATAAATAACTAAATGTTATCTATATGGCACACATGAATATGGGAGTGTGTTAAAAACACTGCTATTTGTGCTATGTGTATGCACTGGGGTAAAATCAGGGAAAATCACTGTTGGGTGTGTATGTTACTGGCAGCCATCACGGGAAAATCACTGATTTGTGTGTAACTGGTAGACAACAAGGGAAAATTACTGTTGTGTGTGTTACTGGCAGACACCAAGGGAAAACTACTGTTGTGTGTGTTACTGGCAGACACCAAGGGAAAACTACTGTTGTGTGTGTGTTACTGGCAGACATCAAGTGAAATCACTTTTGGTTGTGTATGTTACTGGTAGCCATCAAGGTGAAAATTACTGATTTGTGTGTAACTGGTAGACAACAAGGAATGACTACTGTTGTGTGTGTAACTGGTAGACAACAAGGGAAAACTACTGTTGTGTGTGTAACTGGCAGACACAAAGGAAAAATCCCTGCTGTGTGTGTGTGTGTTACTGGCAGACACCAAGAGAGAATCATCATCTCCATACTCGATGTACAACTTGGGTTTTTCTTCACTTGCTGTTTCCCCTTAGGTCTCTTTTCAACTTGGAGGACTGATCCTGTTTATTGTATAATCTTAGAAGCGACAAGTATCCTTACAGATATTTTGCGGCCACTTTCATATCTTTTTGCTTTCCTTTTCATTATTTAACTATTGTTTTAATCATCTTTGTTAACACATGGATCCATGCTTTGTTTTATTGTAATTTATATCTTTACTATATGAACTTATACTATTATTTTTTCACATTATTTTTAATATAGCAAGCACAGCCCTAAGGCGCTCCTGTATCAAATTTCACTTTTTCTAAAATCACTGTTGTGTTTAACTGGCAGCCAAAGGGATTTCTGTGGATAATAGGTGACAACCCTACAAACACATCATTGCATAAATTATTTCTTCATTTCACACACCAAGAAAAAAAAAAATCAGTGTAAATTTTCAAAGCATTCCTCTAAATTTTCAATCAAAGGGAAGATTCAGATGGGAGCCCTTGTGGCATGTTTGGTCATGTGATCCAACAAACCAGAAATGAAAAAGAAGCCGTTGTAAGACTGCTGCTTCCTAATATCAGCCATATCAAAGATATGGGAATAACATTATCCATATGGGATGATTGACAACCCCTCCTATTAAGTGATTGGTTGTGCAAGAGCAGTGGTGGGGCTGCACAAGCTTCTACTTATGCAATGATGTACGGATGCTGCTCCCTTGCACTGAGACTTGTAAGACAGGTTCCCTGGCTAGGAACTTTGTCTAACTAGAGCATAATAAATTAACACTATAATTTACACTTCAGCATGAATAAACTTTGCCAAAACTTAAAAAGTAGGATTCTATATATTATTTTTTCAATATAAATTAGTAACACAGATTTAAAATATGTTTTTGTAATTTTTTTACCATTTTCTTTTTCTGTAGAAAACCAGAACAAATAAAATATATAATTTAGCAATAACAGATTTATTTTCAACAGCAGAAAATTCTGATTTCAGTCAAATTTTATCTCATATTGACCATTTATTTTTAGAACATAATAAGTATATAAATAATTTTGTAACAGTCTATTATTTTATCTCACATATAATCCCATCTCCCATAAATACAACCATTTTTCACACAAGCAAATCCCACTATTTAAAAGGGACATAAAACAGTATGAACTAACATAAGTTTCTAAATATATAATGCAGCCAAAGCTTACCAGCAAAACGGTTTCATTTTTAACCCTCATGAACCCCTTTAATTCAGGCATAGTTTTGTTTGCAGCAAGCTCCATCCTTGGCATTTCCATACATGGAAGGTGCTATCCATGCCATAGCTATGACAGAATGCACTTGTGCACATGCACAGTAGGGGCAGAGTCACATGGCACTTGACTAAAGCAGTGCACAGTATNNAAGCTTTCACAAAGCATGTGACACTAAATGTGAAGTATGGTGTGAGATACAGGTGCAATAAAACTAATTTTCTTATCATAAACACCATCCCTTTTACATAAGAATAGCTTGTAGCTTGGAAAGCATTTATCTATTTATTTTATGAGGAAACTCTTTCTTTCAAATGGATTTCTTGCCCTTCCAAGTGAAGTGGGATGATGCTCCTCTACCTGCCTATGGAAGATATATTGGCGTCTTTGACTAAAGGTATAAATAATTCTAAAAGGTATCACCTACACCATGGGTCAGCAACCTTGCAACTACATTTCCCATGATACTCAGCCAGCCTAAAGTGTGTTTGAGCATCATGGGAAATGTAGTTCAAAGACATCTAGGGTGCCAAGGTTGCTGACCCCTGACCTACACTATAGGGAAATATGTGACATTTAAAAGGGGGCAAAATCCCTTTTCTCTAAACAGGGGTTTGGCCCCTTCCTATTTTGACCTATAGCAGGGAGCAGCTAAAAATGCAGTAGCAGACATATCATACAGTACAGTTAAAATGATAGGATAACACTGAATTAATAAAGTCAACAACTTTTGAGATGGTCATTTTGTTTTAGCGCTGCAGAATCTGTTGGCGCTCTACAAATACCTGATAATAAATAGGAGAAGACCATTTCATGTAAAATATTTCTCTTTACATGTGAATTGTTTTTATCCTTATAAACTTAATAATGTGGTAAAGAATAAAATGCATCTTGTGAAGAAAAATTCTGAGATGTTGATGTCTAATGTGATCTTTTGTTTAAAACATTTACACATTCTCTATATGTGAAATGATTCTCACTTGTCTGAATATGTTGCTGTTTAGGAGATCCAGGATTCTTTTAAATCTTTTCAAATTTTTGGTACATGTGAATGGTTCTCTTGTATGAGTTATCTGGTGTCTTCTGAGCCGGGACTTCTCTGAAAGATTCATTCTGTACATGTTTAAGATTTTAACACTGTGTGATTTTTTTTTTGGTGCTTTAGTTAACTTTTGTGCAAATCTTTATCCACATTTTTTGCATTTGAAAAATGCTTTTCTCTTGTATGCACCATTTGATGTCTTTTGAACTTTAACTTGTCTGAAAAGCTAATCCCACATTCTGTACATGTGAATGGTTTTACTGTTATGTGAAGTTTTTGGTGAAGTTTTTGGTGTTTTTTAAGAGTTGTCTTTCGTGCAAAACCTTTTCCACATTCTGTACATATGAAAGGCCTCTCCCCTGTATGAACCCTTTGGTGTCCATGGAGCGTTTGCTTGCTTGCAAAATGTTTCCCACATTCTGTACATGTGTAAGGGTTTACTGCTATGTGACTACTTTGGTGGTTTAGGAGCGCTGACTTTCGTGCATAACTGTTACCACATTCTGAACATCTGAAAGGTTTCTCCCCTGTATGAATTATTTGGTGTCCTCGGAGTGTTGATTTGTCCTTAAAGCTTAACCCACACTCAGTACATAGAAATGGTCTCTCTCCTGTGTGGATCTTTTCATGATATAAGAGATTATTCTTATTTGTGTAACATTTCCCACACTCTGTACATTTGAATGGTTTTTCTCCTGTATGAAGCCTTTGGTGAATTATAAAAACTTTCTTGTGTCTAAATTGTTTTTTACATTTAGAACAAGTAAATGGTTTTTCTCCAGTGTGGATCATTTTGTGACTTACAAGGTAGCTCTTTCGAGTAAAGCGTTTGCCACACTCTGTACACTCATAAGGTTTCTCGCCTGTATGAATTCTTTGGTGAATTAAGAGCCTTGACTTACATCTAAACTGTTTCTTACATTCAGCACAGGAAAATGGTTTTCGTACTGAATGGGCCCTTTCGTGCTTTACAAGGTAACATTTCTGTTTAAAGGATCTGCCACACTCTTTACATGTGAAAGACTTCTCATTTATATGAATCCTCCTGTGAATTATAAGCTCTGACTTGCGTTTAAATTCTTTCCCACAGTCTGTACAAATATATGATTTTTCTCTTGTGTGGATCATTTGATGTTTTAAAAAAACAGACTTTTGTGTAAAGTGTTTTCCACACTCAGTACATGAGAATGGACTTTTTCCTGTGTGGATAATTTCATGAGCTTTTAGTTTAACCTTGTATGTGAAACATTCCCCACACTCTGAACATCTATAGGGTTTCTCTCCTGTATGAAGCCTTTGATGAAATATAAGGCTGGACTTGTATTTAAATTGTTTTCCACATTCAGTACAAGAAAATGTGTCCCCTTTGTGGATACATTCATGAGATAGGAGATCATTCTTGTTATTGAACCTTTTTCCACACTTTGTACATTTAAAACGTTCCTCTCTTGTATGAAGTTTTTGATGAATTTGAAGAAATGGCTTGCGTCTAAACTGTTTCCCACATTCAGAACATTGAAATGGTTTTACTCCTGTGTGGATTGTTACATGGGCTATAAGATAACGCTTACGTATGAAACATTTTCCACACTCTGTACATTTAAATGGTTTTTCTCCTCTATGCATCATTTCATGAGTTACAAGGTTGCACCTTCGTGTAAAACCTTTCCTGCACTGTGTACACTTAAAAGGCTTCTCTCCTGTGTGAGACATTTGATGTCTTAATAAATTTGACTTGTGCATAAAACATTTCCCACACTCAGTGCATGCGAATGGTGTCTCTCCTCTGTGAGTAATTTTATGTCTTAACAAAGTTGTCTTGTACTTAAAACATTTTCCACACACTGTACACCTGAATGGTTTCTCCTCTGTGGGAGGCACAAGCTGTGATTCAAGACTTTCCATTTGTTACAATAATTTTTAACACCTTAAAATTGCAAAAGGTTTTTTGTTTGTGGGAATCCTTTGCTGAGATCTTTTTGATTTTGTATGAAGTCTTTCTGCTTGATAATTTATCAACGCTCAATGTTTAGTAACAGCTCTGTTGTGCGGTGTCAGGTTATTTCTTGTTGTTCTTTGATGTTGGGTATAATAGTCAAACAGTCTTCTACAAATAAGAAATACAATAAAACATCATAAGTATTTACAATTTTGAATAAACCTGAAAAAATCTCAATTTTAGTTTTGTTTTGCCAGTAAATATTTTTTCTATTTTGATTTATGTCTGTCTCAATATTATGTATTAGTAGATCATTTCAATTAAAACAAAAATAAAACCCAGCATTTTTCTTTCATGAATCAGATAGATCACACATTTTAAACTAACTTTCCAATTGTATATTAAACACATATTTCATAGTTCTAACTAGTCCCAAGCCACAGAAGTTTACCAATCTATATATACATAAATGTGACGGCACCACTTTTAACTAATAAAAAAAACAAAACTGAAACTATAAGGTGATATGAGGTGCACGGGTCAGAGACCTGCTCCTACACTTATAATATACCTATATAAAACATATACATGTACCTATTCTATAAGTGTAGAATGTTAAACGTAGGTGTATAAAACATAGAAATGTACCCAGCACTCAGAATAAATATGGAAAACCCGTTTATTCACATCAGTAAATGCCGAAAGGCAAATTATATGTAAATATATCAGTAAGGGGCCCCACTAATTCACACCAACCTTTAGACTACATTCACATCCACAGGCATAAACTAAAATCCCCAAGGCGTCCCAAGGGGAAACCAAGTCATCACAGAAAAATTGGTTCAAAATATCTATAATTGTCTCTGTGCAAGAAGGCATAAATGGTTGTCAAAGGTTAAATTGTCCCCTTTAAGAGATTTCAAAGGAAACTGAACAGTGTCCTCACTGTAAACATCCACTACTCACATATCTGTGAAAACTCCAGTGGTAACATTTGTCACTGTTCCTTATATAGATAAATTGTTCCACAACATAAAGAAAGTCAAAGAGTCTCTATAAAGACGCTGCAATAATAGCCAAAAAGGCAGAATCCTGAAACGCACGTCGGAGTTATACCGATGTCATGTTGATAAACTCTACTAACAAATGCTGTTAATATCATGTTACAACAAACAAAGCGGTTGTTTACCCGACCAGAACATTTGAAATCGGCATTGAGAAGTTGATATATAATTTAAGGAACGCTAACCGCAAGTATTAACCTGTGTCCTCTGAAATATGAACAGTCATATGGTATGCAGTGGTGGAATGGAGCTGAACTGATAGCAAGGATACAATGTGTTGCCAAAAGGAAAACCAACCGCAAGTATTAACCTAGGTTTGCTGACACCTGACCTGTGATATGGTAAGCAAGGATGGTGTGGAATTAAATTGGATTATTTGTGCTCCAAAGAGCTACGTATATGATGATTCCAAGTTTTGAAAAGTGTGTGATAAATAGGAAGAGCGTTTACCGCTAGAAGAGTGCTATTATTGAAGCGTCTTTATAAGGACTCTGACTTTCTTTATATTGTAGAACAATTTATCTATATAAGAACAGTGACAAGTGTTACCACTGGATTTTTCACAGATATGTAAATGGTGGATGTGTACAGTGAGGACACTTAAGTTTCTATTGATTTCTCTTAAAGGGAATGATTTAACCTGTGACAACCATTTATGCCTTCCTGCACAGAGACATTTATAGATATTTTGAACCAATTTTTCTGTGATGACTTTGTTTCCCATTGGGACACCTTGGGCATTTATTTTAGTTTATGCCAGTGGATGTGAATGTAGTCTGATGGTTTGAGTGAATGAGTGTGGCCCCTTACTGATATATTGACATAATATTTACCTTTCTGCATTTATTTATTATTATTTTTTGCATATTTATTTTAAATGCTGGGTACATTTATATGTTTTATACACCTATGTTTAACATTCAACACCTATATTATTCAATAAAAATGACTAAAAGAAGGTAAATACTTGCACAAAATGCCATCCCATATAGAATTTAACAAATGTCATCTATTGTACCCTTACTCAGGTGTCCCATTTACGGTATTTAGAGTAGATGCCTAAAATTAACAGCACAACAATATGAGGCTACTGCTTGCCGTCAGCTGACAGTGACAATCCCTTAAAAGATAATGTAATTAAATTCTATGAGGTAGTAAATAAAAATATAGATAAAGGGGAATCAGAAAATGTGATATACTTGAATTTTGCAAAGGTGTTTGATACAGTGCCACATTAATGTACAAAATTAAGGGACTGGGAATAGCTGAAAATGTTAGCTTGTGGATCAATAACTTGCAAAAAAAGACAGGAAGCAACGAGTAATAGTCAATGGATTGGACAAAATTAATCAGTGGAGTCCCCCAGGGATCGGATCAGTACTGGGCCCTTTTTAATATTGTTATAAAAGATTTAGAGCAAGGATTAAATAGCAACATCTTTAATTTTGCAGATGATACAAAGTTGTGTTTGTCATTAGGTCAGTGCAGGATGAAATTGTTTTACAAGGGACTCTAAAAAAATTAGAAGAATGGGCAGGTAAATACTAAATGAGATTTAATACTGGACAATGCAAGGCTCTATATTTTGGAAGTAAAATTAAGCAGGCAACCTATTATTTAAATGGGACTAGACTTAGCCAAACAGGGAAGGAAAGGGATTTAGAAGTAGTAATAGATAACATGCTAAAGATGGGTGCACAATGCTGGGCAGTGGCTTCTAATACTGATAAGATACTAGCATGTATTAAAAAAAGTTATTGATGCAAGAGTTAAACTTGATGGACTTCTGTCTTTTTCAACCTCATCTACTATGTTACAACTACATGAAAAACCTTGTTTGAAGAACGTAGCAAGTAGGACCGGTTCTATGAGACATTTGTCAATTAGCTGGACAAACATATTACCACATATGCGAAGATATAGATGTCTGCAGCAAAATAAGTGTCTGCATGTCCCTTTATGTATTGTATGAAGCAACAGAGGAAATAAACCTCCAACTTGCATTCTAAATGCCTATGGATCTGTTAGGTTACTGTTGCCATGGTGTTAAGAAAGCTTGGGGGCACTTCTTCTAAAAAGCGGTATTTTCCTATCTCAATCACCTGCTATCTAGATAGGCATTTGAACCCTTTTTTGAAAGATGCTAAAAAAAATTCTATGTTAAGTGTATTAAGTGTGTTCTACCCTGTTTTTATTTATCTGGCCTCCCTCCTACATAAAACACTGAGATGGTCCACAACACATTGATAAAATGTATCTCTTTATTGGCAACAGAATAAAAACAAACTGTGATGTTTGGGGTCTCCCCCTTAATCATACCTGTTGTACATACATTTTATACAAGCTCATAAAGGCAAATTGGCGCCAGTTTCTCTATTCCTGATTATCTAATGCCATCTATTGGACTTAATCAATAACTGCAGCTACACACATAATACATGTAATAGCCCTGAACATACGTTTTTGTTACCATGTAGCCAAATGCCTAAATATCACTAAATTACATCCTTATTTAAAAGCCAGATATTCCCTCATTACAGCCTTTTAATATATGCCAATGTTTATTGACTATTTGCTTGATGTTCTGACTGAGGGGACTATACTGTGTAACAAATACCATACGGTCTCTCTCTTTCTTATTTTTAGGTGTAGATTCCTCTTTAGTGATTTAATTCATTTTCTGTTCTAGCAGCCTCTTAGGGTATCCTCTCTTTAAAAACGTAGGTTGCATCTCTTCAAGCCTTTGAATGACCCTATTCTCCTTACTTACTATTCTTTGTACACTAAGCAATTGGCTTTTAGGCAATGAATCTATCAGTTTCCTAGGATCAATATAGTCCCCTTACAGCAGAGTTTAACTCTCCACCAAATGTATTGAGGGATCCAATGTTGCCCCACCATA
>CAJPDP010986413.1:0-12900 GCA_905336975.1 Bombina variegata variegata
TTTTATATATTTTTAATATATTTTTAATTTGCTAATTTTTATATGTTTTATTTTATTAGCTGCTTTGTTCGATGTTATAAACATATGTCTAGATATTGTTTTTTTTTAATTATTGCTTAATCTTGAAAGCAAATGTTTTCTTTTACTTACATTTTTTCTGTGAGGTCATTGTTTACCTCTGTATCCATGACTACCTAATTCTTGTGAATACACACAGGTGAGACCAATTAATGAATCGACCTATCAGAGAATGTTGATTACCCTTTATATAGCAAGTGTATTTTTAATGTTTGTATCATAGCCTGAGGAAACAGCGATATGAAGGCTGAGAAACGCGTCACTTTATAATAAAGAATATTTTTTTACCATACACTTGCTGTTTTATCATATCTTGGTTTGTGGTGTATCACACTATTATACCATTGGTTTTGGGCCCTCTCTTTTGGAAGAAGTTCGTTGCTGTTTGCTGGTTTACACTGTCAGCTGGGAGGCTGCGAAGTCCCAGTCTGCGGTTACTGCACCTGGAGGTGCTTCTTATCCTGTAAGTGCAATCAATCTATTTCCTTTTGCCCTTGTCTCAACATCACTGGGCTATGGTTGTTTGCTTATATCTTTGAACAGGTTATAGGAAGGCTTCCACAAGGTCTCTTTTGATTGAAAATCATTGCTGGTTGTATTCAGTGAGCTGGACCACTGTGAAGCTCCAGTCTGCTCCATAAGCACCATTAGGTGCTTTATCTTTGTGAGTATAATCTGATATTCTGCACCTTTTTCCCACTGTGTTGGTGGTACTAGGCCATGGTGGTGCCTCTGTTCGTTTTCTGCAGATCACGACACATCAGGATTTGACTGTCCTCTGACAGAGAGCAGCCGCTATTTGGACTATATTGGACTTTTATGTTCTGTTATCGTATGGTCTATATATATTTTTTATATATTTTATTTGCACTGTTGTTGTTTGTTTACCTAGTGTTAGGAAGCGCCCCCTTTTTGGGTTTGTTTGTACCTGGGTACATCCAAACTCAGTATACTTTTACTTTTGCTGCAAAAATAAGGGGCGTAAAAGCGTCCGGTAGAAGGTTGATTACACAGGAGCTTTGTGGTGTGACTGAACCGCTCGGATTTCTCTGTGTGGTAAAGCTCATCACCGGTCAGCCAGAGAGGGGTTTCTTTATATTTTCCTGGGTCACTGGAGTCAAACAGATCATTCTGTAGGCCGTCAAATGCTTCCTCCTGACAGCAGAAAACAGATCCAGGAGTAAATCCTCCTGTGAAATCTGATATATCCTCGATGGTGCTTTGCAGAGAAGGGGGAACTGCAGACTCGTATGCCTCCATAACCTGTGGTTGCTGAGATGAGAGTACTGCCAGCTTATCCCTTATAGCGTTCAAGTCTTTCTTTATCTCCCAGTAATGGACTTGAATAAGTTGCGCCATCGCAGTCTCCCAACTCTTTAGGTACATCCTGATCTAAGATGGCGACTAGCGCCCCTCATGTTGCATCTTGTTTTATTACATGTGTAAGTACCTTTCAGTCCAAAATGATCGTTATTTTATTCAAATGTAATGTATGTACTGCAATTTTACAAACTCCAGCAGAACTATTTTTTGCTACCTCATTTAACCCTTTCTGCCTCTGCTTTAGCCACCTCAAGCTGCAGTTACCATGATCCAGTCCCAACACGACTATCCTTAGCTATGAAACCAAGCCCTATTAACTTTAACTGAGGTCCTCTCTCGATTTCAGTACTCTGGTAAACAATGGATCTAATACATATATTTTTAACAATAATCCCCTTTTATATGATGTCAAGTTCAATGGGTCATACTGAAGAGCACAGTGGCTTTAAATGTGGATAGCCCATTTGCCACAACTTAGTTAATTAAATATCTGCCCTAATAGATCTGCTTAATTAGGCGTTTCTACTTCCCTATCCATCCATGTTGATTATGCTTTTAATGTTTTGGACTAAATAAAGCATTGAACTTTTTATTTCACATTTGAGGGATTTCATATTATTTCTCTATATGCCTACCATTTGCCAGTTTTCATATGAAATCCCTGCTGGAGCAATCACTAAGGTTTTATGTGGCATAATATCAATGGATTTGGCAGTGTGTGATAGTGTTTTTTGGCCAGCAAACGTCATAACACATGACCAGTGACGCACCCGTACCACGTAACCAACCCAGAAACCAAGGGACGAACTAGGACGAGCGGCATATAGGCAGAGTGAAGGTCCCAGAGTCTCTTCAGTGAAACTGGAAGAGAGGACGCCTTGGAGCCCCGCAGTCGTCTGACTCCCATTGAAGTACCGAGTGAGTACGCCATGTTTAGACAAACTTGAGAGATCTCCGTTCTGAACTATTACAGCTTGTTAGTGCTGTTTTTTCAGTTGCTGCTGTTTTTTGGCACTGGATCATACAATAGAGATCCCTTTGATTGCCACTAACTCATTCATACAAGCACTGGGAACTATAGTATTTATCTCAAGTAGGTGTGTTTTCAATGAGGCCAGTACGACGGTACACACTTTAGTACACATTTTGACCCTTTAGCCAACATACCCTTAGTGAGTTACCTTTATATTAAAATATTTTGTGACTGTAGGGTTATCACACAGCTAGCATCTCGATCCCTTTTATATATTCTAATAGATCTGCCCCAGTACATTGTAAGTCATTTAATAGTGAAGTGGAAGCATATATCCCAGCCATGAAATGGTACACCATGCAAGCTCACAGTGTGGGGTTTCTGAATGCAGAAGAGCGTAGTGCTTAAAAATTGCCTATCATCTGATACATGACTCACTTTAGAGTTCCAAATTGACTCTGGAAGCAACATCAGCACAAAAACTGTGAATCAGGAGCTTCATGATATGCATGTCCATGCCGTGCAGCTGTACACAAGCCAAAGATCAACATACTTAATGACAAATGTTAGCAGGAGTGGTGTAAAGTATGTGGACACTGGACTCCGGAGCAGTGGAAATGGGTTCTCTGAAGTGATGTATGACTCTTCACTATATAGCAGTCTGATGGAATAATATTGCTGTTGAGGATGAAAGGTGCTATTTGCTGGAATACATAGTGCCTGCTGAAAAGTTTGGTGGAGGAGTGATAATGGTCTGGGGCAGTTTTTCGGGGGTTTGGCTAGGATCTTTAGTTCCAGATAAGGCTCACCTTATTGCTACAGGATACAAAGACATTTTAGACAACTTAGCTCTTACAACTTTGTGGCAACAGATTGAGGAAGGCTCTTTCCTGTTACCGCATAACTCTGCCCCTGCAATGTCCATAAAAATGCAGTTTGATGTCAAGCAACTTGAGTGGCCTGCACAGAGCCTGGCCTCAACTGCACTGAATATATTTGGGATGAATTAGAACAATGAGCAAGACCTTCTCATTCAAAATCAGTGCCAGACCTCACAAATGCTTCTTTGCCTGAAAAGGCACAATTTCCTACAAACACACTCCAAAATCTCATGGAAGGCCTTCAAGAAGAGGCATGGCTGTAATAGCTTCAAAGGGGGGGCTCCATATGAATGAATCCTCAATCAAAAAAAGGAGCACCCTCACAACAACGGATATAAAAAGTAAAAAAAGTAAAAAGTAACTTTTATTCTTTGGCTTAAAAATCCATACAGGAATCAAATCCAGGCAGCTACAATTATGGCTGTGATAACCGAAATGCGTCAGCAGCAGTTAGTTGAGGAGTGAGCTCCTCTCTCCACCCCCACTGTTGCTGAGTGGATTTGATTCCTGTATGGATTTTTAAGCCGAAGAATAAAAGTTACTTTTTGCTTTTTTACTTTTTATATCCATTGCTGTGAGAGTGCTCCTTTTTTGATTAAGGATTGGTTGAACTATGGAAGACAAGTGAACACATCACCTAGGATTCTCCTGGCAATAACCACCACCCCCACTGTCAACACAAAGTGACTCGATCCTGCCACATCAGAATGATGACATCACCCGCCAACAAGGGAGTAATTGAAGAGGGGACTTGTGCTGGCAAGAAAGCAAAGGAAGGTACATTATTGATCGAACCTGAGCATTGAGTCGCTGCAAGCCAAGAAGCCAGCAAAATCTATTTCCCCCAGGACCGGTGAAATCGTCTTAGGGTGAGAAAGCACTGTGGGTCTGTCAAAGAGACAAGGTGAATTGGGGTTCTCTGAACTTAATGGTGTTTTAACATTTTCAAGCATTGGAGAACTGTAATTGCCTTGAGCTGTAACACAGGTGCCATCTTTCCCTTTTGCATAACTCCATATTAATGCCCATAGATTTGAAATTGTATGTCCAATAAGCTCATATAGGTGTGATGGTCAGATATCCACATACTTTTGGCCTATAAGATAGATAGATAGATAGATAGATTCTATTAACTCTCCAAAGTCCTGCTCTAGGGTTGCCATCTTCTTTGTTCAGCTGAGGATTGCCTGGTATTTTGGTGCTGGACTGAATCGGGCAGGCCATGGGATCAAACTGATATATTCCAAGAAAGTTCTCTATGAAAAAGTACAATTGGGCTAAAACAGGTTGCTCCTAGGTGGCAACTCACCATAGAACAAGCTACAGAGCTGTTGTTTGTTCCTGGTAGAGCACTTCTCTTTCTGTATGAACCTAGCTGCAATTTAGTGCCAGGAATGTTTTTCAGTATTCAGAGGAGCAACTTGTCCTCAAATTGCTCTGCTAAGCTCGTTTGACTTGATTACAAAGGCATCTCAACTAATGTCATTGTTTAAAGACCATAACAGGAGGCTTTATTAATAGAATTAATATCGGGTGTTAATCCTCAAAAGAAAAATACAACTCACTTATGCTAGGATGTTAAATTTTTAATGAAATATATAGTGTTGCAACAGATTTAAAAATATCTATGCAAATAGTGTGTGAAGAGGATAGTCTTTTATAAGTGGCAATATCACATAAAGATTTAGCAAATATATTTTTAACACCTGCCTTTGTTTCTTTTTTGAGAATACATTAAATCCAAATAATATAAGTGGGGCTGGAGGTACCACTGTCAGGGCTGGCTGGAGCTGCTCAGTGCCTGGGCAGAGTGGTGGCGGGAATCCACCATTGGGGAGGCAGCCATTTTGCTAGGGAACTAGCCCCCCTTTCCCCCACCCAGCAACCTCACTGGTTATGGATCTACCAAAATGAATAAATCTTTCTATCCACTTGTGAATGTATTGCCTATGGTAGACATAACTAAATGTAAACATTCATATATTTGAAATATCAGAAGTCCCGTAGCTTTTCAAGAGGGTTAGGCAATTTTCACCTTCTCACTTTAAATAATTTATTACATTACATTTGATCCAAATAATTGAATAATATTTTATATATTGTCATACGTACACAGTAACCAATTTAAAATGTTGCAAATACTCTTATCAACTACACAGGGAAAATATATCAATCCCCCAGTTTTCACAGTGTTAATCAGAGCTATGAATGCAAATCATAAATAAATGTGATTTTATTAAACTGCATGACATGTATATAAATTAAAAATACTGTTTGGTAAATCAAAATTCCTTGTATTTACTTTACATACCTGTGTGATAGAACTTTCCTGAAAATCCCAGATTAAATGTAAAATTTGTAACTTTTGTTCTAAGCAACTTTTGCGTGTCAAGGAGAGCCTGAAAAAAAAGAAGGTCATTTTCAGAAGATTCATGGAATTACCATAACCCAAGTACATTCATTCCACATTCATGAAAATGCCATCATCCAAGGTCACTTACACTAAATTTCACGCTTTTGTAATCCATTATACGCCCTGCTTTTTGCACACATTTTTGTTATTTCATCTACAATTTCTAGTGCACACATATAGCAATTTTAAAAATGAATAGCAGTTCCCTTGTGTTAATTTAATAAACATAGCGCTTCCAATTTTATTCATAAATTCAATTTTATATAGCATAGTGTTGCAATAAGCGAAAACAGAAACTTGCTCATCTAGAATGGTTCTTAAGCATTTAGATCCCTGTTCTGAAAGAGCAAAATGAACAGGGATATCCATCATCCTTTCTCCCATTGCTTTCATCAAACTGTGTAGCTGCCTTCTTGCAAAGGGCTTGTAGCAACTGATAAATCATCTCATACATCAATTACAGGAACCATTAGCATTTTATATAACAATGAACTATTCTTAATAAATATATATTTTATGTTTGTTTGTTTTTTTGTTCTGTTTTTTAAAGGTTAAGTAGTTTGAAGTATGAAGTATATAAATAAAAAAATAAAAAATAAAATCAGTAATACAGGTAAGCTACAATTTATATTATCATTAAATAATAAAGGTAGATACAATTGATAAATTATGTAATTATGCCACAGTGATGATCTGATCAAAAAAGGTAAAGTCCATTTACTTATGGCATGCACTCAAGGGTTTTCAAAAATGCATAATTAAGGTTTCAGAGCTTGTACTAAAATGTATTAATCCTAAATGCCGTAAAGATCTAAACACATGCACTTACCAGATTATTTTTTTTGGAGAAAAAAAAATAAATACCCCAGCACTAATTTAAGGCTCTCCGTAACTATTTTCTTCAAAAAAGTGGAGCTAAATAATGTTAGCACTATTGTGTATAAACATCACTCGAGCGCAATCAATAGCTCTTCTATTTTTGCACTCATATTACAAGTCCAAAGTTATTTTTTTGTCACTCAAGCTATATTCTAATCATCATATGCACAACCACATATATCATATAAAATAAATAATTCATATTTTATTATTGATGCATTCTGTGTTTCCACTGTATAACCAAAATAATTATAATAATTAATTATTAAAATGTCCTAGTTATTAAAAATGGTAATAAAAGAGACAATAGAGATAGTAAGGTTTAATATTAATTGTAATAAAAAGGAAAATTAAGTAAATGAAAAGTAATAATACTGATAAATCTGATAAAACATGAGTTAAAGGATGCCTGCAAATCAGTATGTATCCACTCTTTTTGCCTCAAGGCCTGGAATAAATATCCACTTATAACTACCATCACTCTAAAATTACATTTATGATATTTCCCAAAATGCTCAGACATACAATGCTTTGGAAACACTATTTTAATATTATATGTTTTTTTTCTTTTCAGCTTTTTTTGGTTGTCCCTATATAAATAAGAATTAATATGCAGTAGATGTGCATTTGGTTTCATCACAAACGCAAATTCGTTAAGAAATAAGGATATTTGTTGAGTTTTTGCAAAATAAATATCCGAACAAATGCAGCCTGACATTTAAAGAAAATGAATAGATACTGATGAAATTCGTCAGTATTAATTTTTTCCCTTAAAATAGTTAAATACTTTAGCATGCTGGAGAATCGCTCTAACCAGGTCCTCTTCTTCACAGAGCCCTGGCAGCTCTAATAGGCGGCTCAGCACTGTAGCACCCAGGGCCTGCACTAAAGGACCTTCTCCTTTAGTGCAGACCTTGTGAGACACCACACTAAGTCTCCTACTAGCACAGCGGTGGCTCTGTGAAGAAGAGAAATGGGCTTGTGTGGCTCTCCAGCTTGCTAAAGGTAAGTATATTGCTACAGGTGAATTTTTTCACCTGTAGCTTTGGAATATTATTTACATTAGTTTAACAAGAACTAATGTAAATTTTCTACGAACATTTAATATTTGTTTAATTTAAACAAAATGAATACCTAATAGTGCAGCCAAAGAATATTAATTTCCCTGAATAGTCATTCTGAAAAATTCAAATTTTTTTGATTAGAATTAATATTAAAACTTTTTTGGAATCCACTGGCACATTAAATTTGGATTTAACACAGACAACCATGTCCTTTAGAGCATGCAACTATGTGATTTATTTATTGAGATGTGATACATATAATCACATCTTAGCAAATAAATATATTTTCTGCATCTGCACCCTTAGAATACCCTGACAACAACATCTTTGAATGCCAATTATCTGGAGAATACTCTATAATCGACTCAAAACAGTTTAGTATACAAATTCCTTAAGGCGTCCTTATCCAAAGTACATATTTGTGTCATATAATAACTATCTAAGTTGGATCTAAGGTGGCAGCCTTACACACAGCTCCAACTACCCCACCTGTAGAGAAGGAAAAAAGTATCTGGTTCTTCACAATTGGACTCTATCAAGCTAAAAAATAATAACATCAATACTCCTTTTGGGGAACCTTATATTGTGACCTTAATGAAGCACTGAAATTACTGCTGACTATACCAAGCATGGCGGCACTGGACACATGGGAGCATCGTGTGCAGTCTATCCTGAAAAGTCACTTTCAGAAACTGACATAGGGTCTACAAAGAATACTGAGCCCATTGCTCCAGAGCACAGCACTGTAGGCAGACTTGAACGATCTAACCACACAAGAGATTTAAGGCAACACCTGCATCGGGGATCAGATTGGTGAAGACGAACCTACCCCTTACTGTGCAGTGGAACTATGTGCATCACTCGACATGGCGAATGATAAACATCTGGCTTTAACTCACATAGATGTGGACCTAAATGATAATGATTAGTCATGGGAAGCCCATGCTGTGCAGCCTGAGAATGTTTTTGGCCGTTTTTCGGATGCAGTTCACCTCAGTTACCTGTATATTTGGCATGAGGTCTTGTGTAATATGGAACTATCGAAAACCTTCAATCAGGTGATATCTTTTCTCAAACATAGCAGCCCACTTGAATAACATCAAATTGGTGAGGCCTCTACATGGAAACCATGGAGGGCATCCCTACATGATGGCAAGTACATACCCATATATTATACCCCCAATAGAAGGAGAAGGTGGACACTGATCTTAAACTTCCATCGGTTTGGTGTGGGCTAGTGACTTACCCTTACTGACTGAAGTGAAATACCATAGCTGGTTTGTGATAACATCTATACTAAGTTAACTTTAATGGTTTCACAAATGGTGTTGTTATATTTGCTGTCACTGTTAATACATTATTTGTTTAGAGATGTTTCTCATGAGCAGGTTTATTAGCTCACAATACTATGTTTCTAGATGGATCCCTGTCTATTTTAAGACCTATATGTTAAATATGAGGGTTGGAAGTGTATACTATGTCACTCAACTGTTATCTGAAAAATGCTTTGGAATGTTATGTAACATAGAGTTTTAATTACATTCCCCTTTAATTTCTCTAGTTATTCGAGAGTAATGTTATTTAATAGAGATGGCACGCCAACATTTGTGCCGATATAAATGTTAGAATTTAGAATATGCTTTTCATGAGCTAAATCTTATTGTCCAACACCTACAGCCTAGCCCAATATAGTTTTCTGAACTATTTATACTGCCTCAGCTATCCATATCTCAGTAAGATTGCAGAACCAAAAGTACACTATCCATAACCCAGCATGCAGAGGAGCTCTATCTATTTCCATGGCGTGTTGTGCTAGTTCATTAACTATGTTTATGACTATTAGAACCTCTGTATAGTACATAACAGTACTTTGACGATCTGTGCTAACCTATTATAGATAAGAAATATACTGCCTGCGGCCGGGATAGCATACTATATATACATTAAAAGGCACAAACAAATTTAACCTCTAGCCTAATGTCCCACTATATTGAGGGTCCAAGTTTCAGGCATACTCTTAGGGTTATGCAGCTTGGAAAGGGACAAACACATACGCCATAGACTCCTCAATAGTCTCTGCTGGTTTGCCAGTATCTTATTACTGATGATGCACTACTCTATTCTTTTTAAATCTGGCTATAGACCTATATTTTCAGCAAAGGTAACATACCTGCACATAATCAGAATGTGGCTAAGATTATATACATACTAATTACATCTACCACTCAGTAGCGCTCAACAACCATGCTCCCCTTAATTAAATAAATAAATGCCATTTTGGTTTTATAGCAGTATAGAGTCCAAAAGTGACTTTTGAAATATGTACATTTTTTCTTAGATGGCAGATAACAATAGTGCACATTTTTTTTCTGTTTGAGTCCATATTCCTTTCCCAATTTTTAAGTTTTTATGCTTAGAGGGTAAAAATCCCCATCCATAGGCTAGATTACAAGTGGTGCTCTATTTAGTGCTCCTGCTCGTGCGTAATACAAGTTGAAAGTAAAAAGTTTTTGCACGAGTGCTAACCTGACACGCACAAAAGCCACAGACTTCAATGCAGTATGAAAAGGGGAAAAAACACCTTTACTCTCAAACGTTTAACAAAGTGCGCGAACCCGACATTCCAATGTTCACATATAATATGTTCTATTTATTAATAAATAAATATTTCTATATATATTTCTATATATATATTTGATTTTTTTGGTAATATATATATATATATATATATATATATATATAAACTCCTGTATCTGTACTCCCACTTCAAAATAGTCAGCAACCAGGGTGCTAAATCAGAATAATCTGTATAATTGCAATGAGGAACTGCACTCACTGGATTTAGAAAAATAATCCTTTCGTTTTATTTAAACATGATAAACAAAGTCCCTTCTAATGCTAAATTGTAATTGATAAACTGTATATCCAAACAATAGATTCTACGCCTATAACTATACCAGCCATACTTGACACAACATATTTAAATATTGAGGGGGACTATAACTATTTGATGGAGGATATTTGATATTATGTTCAGGAACATATATTTAATGTCATTTGGGTCATTAATAAACGGTACATAATGGTATTTGTAGCATCCAAAACTTTGGGTATACATAGCCCACTAAGTGTTGCATGATGCACGATTAGATATATGTTAAACTACAAGATGGCCATAACACTTTTGGATATTAGTGTGAGCCTGACTATACTGATGCCGTATTACGGAACATATGATGCTAGCGTGGTTGAGTTCCCCCCTATTGTTGTGTATAGCTATGCAAATTAGCCATGCATTTGTGATGCAATACACAAAAACGTCACGTGGTGTGACGTAATGACGCGATTATATTAGGAAGCTGGGAGAGCCGGTAGAATACGGATCTATACACATCCACATACAGAAGTAACTACAAGGTGAGCATGGTGACTTATTATTGTGATCAAATGTCTGTCTATTAGGCAACACTTGAATATTCAGACAGTAACACAAAGGTCAATCCCTAGGGATCTAAAATACCACTAAGAATACAGCTACACAGTGCTATACAAAGGGATCATATAGACAAACAATGGGCACCTGACTAATCCTAAATAACAGTAAATCGCTTTGACTGAGGTTCAGTGAACCACATAGCTTTTGAGAACCCCTTATGAATGCTAACCTTAACTTATCTATGACAGGGCACACTACTGCAGTGCAAAGTTTTTACTCATGACACTGAGGTTTTGCTTAACAGGTATGCACATGATTATTGTTGCACAGGATATATAAAGTAGTTGTTTTACACAATTGTGCTATATGGTATATGTTGCACTATAAAATTATATATACATACATATTTAAACAAATATGAATATGTATCTTTATGTTAAAGACCTTTGCAAGCTATTTTTTCTAACAACTGAGATCTTATATCTTAAACCCTTTTATATGCAATATTTTTTTTAAATAATTTTTATTAGTGTTATTATGAGTGTAATTGTATTTTTAGATGTATCTTTGATGTGTTTAGTTTTTTTGTGTTTTCTAACCAGAGCCCTGAAGTTGCTCCAACCCGACTTGCATTAAACTTAATTGCTCTAAAGCGAACGCGTTTACTTTCAACTTTCTCGCAAAGAGCCGAGATAAACTCCTTATCGTTTGCACACAACAGTTAGAACACCACTTGTAATCATAGCCTCATATCAGCAATGTTTTTTAAAGTGTTATATGGACATTAAAAGTTTAAAACAAGTATTCTTATCTATCTATCAATATATATAGAAATATACAGCACAACAGACTTATGTACAAAATTAATGTTTTTTAAAAAAATGAAAGCTTTCAATAAATTATTTGCCAAACTGCTAAGAAATTTCTGGTAAGCATGTTTATCTTATATCTTTTAGTTGTGGCTAATTATGGCTAGCTGTAAATTAGTTTGTTCTTTGCTCTAAGCAATCACTTTGTATTTTGTAGCTGGCTTTGGTAATTTGTAGCATTCTAAAAAGAAACTAAGTTACAGAATTTATTAGGAGCATAAGACAAGTATCATTTTTGCACAGAAGTAAAATATTTTATGCCAATCAATCTATATTGCAATGCTTTTTAATATGCATAATAAAAAATATTTGTGAGTGTTGTAATGTTTTATGTCAAAACTGTTTAAAGAAATGCTGAGTACAAAGGAAATATATTTAGAATTGTTGGCGTTTATCAAACAAAACTTACGACTTTAAAATAAGCATGTCCAACACTATTAATATCACATGATACCCTGTGGAAGGAGAAATTGTTGAGTTGTTCTTTCTTTCATTGTAACAGTTTGGAGAGAGAATTAGACTGAAATTTTAAAGCATGTAGGAGATAGAGAATGGCTTTGAGGTGAATAACTCAAAGAAAAGGAAACAGAGACTTTCAGTGTGGGCCAAAACCTCAATTTTGATCGATTGACACTGCAACAGTGAAGTAACACATGGGAAGACAAATGCTCTACAACACATACAATTTCAGCCTAGAGTATTACATAAATCTAAAAAAAAACACACAAAGAACAAAAAACAGTGTTTTAGATCCAACAACATATATTATACTGCAGAGATATCGAGGTACTAGATGTTTTATTATATAAAATGTAATTTGTATCCTTATTAGTAGTGATGCCGCAAATTGTTCGCCGGCGAATAGTTCCCGGCGAACATAGCATGTTCGCGTTCGCCTCGGTGGGCGAACATATGCGATGTTCGATCCACCCCCTATTTGTCATCATTGAGTAAACTTTGACCCTGTACCCCACAGTCAGAATA
>CAJPDP010986751.1:0-12851 GCA_905336975.1 Bombina variegata variegata
CTGAGGCATGTGTGAGGTGGGAGGGGTTTAACAGAACTCTTAGGATATAGGAATCTTTGCCTCCTCCTAGTGGTAGAGAAGAGTAACTCCCATAAGTAATGGAATGTGGACTCTCACCACCTGTATAAAAGACTCAATATTTTCATGCACTTTCTACATATAGCACATATTTATATATAAATAAGTATATATAAATAAGTGTGTATATATATATATATATATATATATATATGATTTATTTTGGTAAAATATACATCTATACCTGAGACCTCATATATTTGAGCCCTTATACCTTTTTTATGCATTTTCTTTTACCAATAATTTTTATTTGATGGTATTATTATGAGTGTAACTGTACTATTTAATGCATTTGTGCAACTTTTTATTTGAGTGTAACAGTTAACCAGAGCTCTGAGGTCACGCTATCCTGATGCTCGTTAAATTCAATAGAGTTTGAGCTAACGCATTTACTTTCAACTGCCAATGCTCCCACACAAGAGTTAAAGCTACAGATAATTTGGCCCTAAGTGGTGAGCATATATCCTCACTCTGCCCATATCATTAGAGGTGCAAATAGTGCCTCCCCCTTCTCCTCATCAGACTTTATCGTAGAATTACAATTGAGGGGTAAATAGTGCCTTCAAGAGTTTAACTTGACATGTGGGAGTTCCATATTTAGGGCCAGATTACAAATGTAGCGTTAAATTTAACGCTCCCACTTGAGAGTTAACTGCGCTAGAAGTAAGCTTTTTGCGCACGTCTGGTAGCGTGTATTACAAGTTGAAAGTAAACTTTTTTTTTTGCTTGCACGCTAATCCAACGAGCGTAAAAAGCTGAACCTAAAATATTGTGCGCGATGACTTAGAAGTCAATGGAGCAAAAAATAAAGTGGAAAATCCTAACACCCAACTAGCATAAACACTATTGCATATTCTCAAGTGCGCTAAAACGAGATAAAAATATGAATATTTAACATTCCAATGTTCTTCAAATAGCAAAATATGTCATATTTATTCATAAATACATATTTCTACAATATCTGAGGGTATTTTGGTACATCTATATATCTACAGTATATTCAACCTCCCCTTCAATGCTGGTTTATACTTGATAAACTACAGATGAATTTCCAAGTTTAACCTTAGAAGCTGTGTTTCGCTTTTTTAATGCAATATATATCTATACCTATATATAAATGATTATATATAAGTATAGATATATTCAGCTAGGTATAGATATATATAGATATATAGGTATTCCTGTATATAGGAATATCTATTTATAAATATATCAAACATATTCTGCTATGTGCAGAACATTGGAATGTGAAATATGTACAGTAAATACACAGTATAACACTTTATTAAATATGAATATTGCAGAAATATGTTTTAATCTGCACTTAGAGATGTATATGTATGTATCTCTATGTTAAAGCCCTTTCCCTGCCTTTTGTTTTCTAACACTTGTTGTTCGAGCTTTTATAACTTTTTTGTGCAATATTTTTTTCAATTAATTTTATTTGTTGCTATTATGAATGTAACTGTACTTTGTAATTTACTGCACACGCTATCTTGACGTGTGTTAACTTCAAATGCGTTATAAAACCCTTTTTGCTTGCGCATAACTATTAGTGCATAACTATTATTGCTCCACTCGTAATCTAGCCATTAATTGGGGGAGATGGGTTCTTCGCACCTGCAAGAAGTCGATATGATATTGTTATTTGTAAAGTTTTGATTTACAAATTTAAATGATGTGTAAATAGGGGTCGTATTGTTTTGGAAAGGTTAAAATCCTTTTATTATTTTAACAAAATTACCCTCTTCACTCAACAGTAGTTCACAAAATCGCATGCAGAGAAGAGATGCAGATTTTTATATGCATCTAATGGCGCTGCCCCCTCACTACCCCCTGGCCTTCTTACCCCCCCCCTCACTCTACACACTTTCCTCTCTTCCCCTACTTCTTCTTCCCCCCCCCCCTTTTTTATTTATCTTCTCCCCCTCCTTGCTGGGCCCCGCGACCAACCGAACAATAGTGTTGATAAACCCTAGGATATTAGGGTAGATTATTAGTATAGATTTATAGTTTGAAGTTAAATCTGGTCGTGTTGAAGACCAGAAGTTTACTGGAAAATAGGAAAAGTTGGAGAGAGGGGGATATATGCACGTGAAACGCAATGATAGATAATTGTGTCACTATTGCAGAATGTCTTTGTGGAAGTTCATGTTTCTTTTTAGACAACGCTTGCTTCAACATAAAATGTTCATAAGTGACAAGATTTATGTATGATTGTATATTGCAAACTTTGTACCTGCTCTTGACGTGTATATGTACTATCCTCCTCAATAAAAATACTTTAAAAAAAAAAAGTGATAACATAATGAGATCTGATATTACCTGAAGCTCAACCCATTGTAATAGGCTGTGGTTTAAAAGCACTAAACCAGCTACTTCATATAAACAAATNNNNCTCATAAATGTTATACTCTGCAGCTGATATAATAAGTCATTGAAAATACATTCATATAAAAACAATTTTACAGTGTACTGTCCCTTTAATATTTAAAAGTTAAACTGGGAGAATCGTTCGCAGAGATAATAAGAACTGCCCAAAGATAATAAAATCTGCAAAATTACAATCTCCAGAAAGGCACACAGTTCTTTGAGTCAATGTCTTACTACATTTCAATTTATGCTTCTGTATACGTTTGCCTCTCTCAAGGAGGTTTGCTCCTACTCCCGGAAGAAGTTGCTTTGGAAGATAATTGGATTTTTGTTTTCTTGGAAATAGTGGGCCATTCGGGTCGGTGAGGTTTGGGCTTGAGCCTATTGTCCGGATTTTTATCTTCTGATAGTGAAGGTAATGAAGGCAAAGGTATATCAAGGCTTGAACAGAAGTTATCTATGTCCTCTGAGTCTCTATAAGTGTAGGTTTTGTTGTCTTTGACTACTTTTAAAGAGAACGGGAATCCCCAACGGTAAAGGATACCAAGGTCTTTGAGATGCAAGGTCAGATATCTGGCTTCTTTTCTTTTAAAGAGTGTTTTTGGGCTGAGATCAGCATATACCTGTATTTCATGACCCTCGAAGTTGATGGGAGATTGTTTCCTGGATGCCAACAAGATTGCTTCTTTGTCTGTGTACTTATGGAATTTTATTATAAATGTCACGTGGTGGATCCTTTGAGGATGGTTGTGGTCTAAGAGCTCTGTGGGCTCTGTCGAGCAAGATAGACGTGGTCTCTTTTTTTTTTTTTTAGTATATGGTCAAAAAATTGTTGTCGATGTGTTTAACTGTGAAGGTAAGATGCTTTCAGGAACACCTCTGATTCGTAGGTTTTGTCTTATGTTTCTGTTGTCCAGATCTTCCATCTGGGATTGAAATTGGAGGATAGTTGCATTTTGTTGCTCAATTGTGCTTGCCATGACATTGGATTCAGTAGATAGTTCTTCAGTGTGCTCTTCTACTTGTAAAACTCATTGACCCAAGTCTGCTACATCCCTTTTCACCTCCGAGAGGCTGTCTTATGATCTGGCTCACTTGAACCATGAAAGACTTGAAATCTTCTTTTGTGGGTAGCAGTAAAAGATCTGCTCTTGTGATGGGGCTTTCAGTTGTCTGTTGGGAAGGGGTTGCACTACCTTTCTCAGGGTATGTGTAGGCTGATGATTTGGGCGATGAGGCTGCTGCCTCAAATGCTTTAAAATAAGCGTCCATTTTTGCCCCAGATGAGTTTGTAACTTTCAGAGGTTTGTCCATTTTAGACATTGGCCTGGAGATCATTGTAATAAAGATCGTAAGACCTTGCTCTGACTGTAAAAGAAAATTCAGTATGTTATGCCGCTCCGTTAGGAGTTGTATATCATGTGCTTGGTGAATTGGAGTGGTGAATTATGTCCCTAAACAGATAATTCAGGCTTGATGTGACCTGATTGTGGTCGGATAGAGGCTGTTTGGTAAGTTGTTCACCAGATAGGATTGCAAGCTTGCAGAATAAGAATTGGACCTATCTTCTCATATATCAGGCTGGAAGCTATATCATTTCTTTGAAGTGTGGTAATGCCTGTGAGGGATATATGTGAAACAGGCTAGTTCCTTAGAATGAGGGTTTGGCTTGTAAAATATTTAGTTGTGGCAGGCCTGATGGTCTGTGTGAAAAGACTTGTGATTAGTTTTAAGGAGTCCTCATTATAGGGTTACAGGGCCGCTTCTGTAGGCTGCAGCCTATAACATTTTTCCGCCTGGCTGGCGTATTCTGATTTTGCTTGTGGCCCTGTTAGCTAGTATATTATTATATATTAGGGTAAAACCTTTGTGCCATTTGCGTACTAGATTATTGCTGCCTTGTTTTGTTAGAGCGACAGTTTAGCAGAGGGGAACAACTGATATGAGCAGGGGGGAGTAACGGTTATAGCGCCACACTTCGAACTTGCATTGATTAATGGATCTATTTGTGAGCTGCACGATGGAGGTATTAATGCATTTTTATGTGTACTGCCGCTATTGTAACACGGCTGGTACTCACGTTCGCTTCAGTGAATTACAGGCCTCCGATCCGTATCCAAAATGGAACTGTGGCACAAAGTGTTTGCTCCTCCTCTGTAGGCCGCTGTAGAAAGTCCACTTTCAGGGGAGCGATCTAGGACACAACCACTCGGTCTGGTCAACTGGGCGATCCCCGGCTTATCTTGGTGCAATTGGCCCCAATGTGAGAGGTTTCGGCTCCCACTTAGGTGAAAAGCCCAGGAGTATAGCACGGAGCTCTATCTCTTTGCGGCCACCTTCGCTCAAGGAGATCTTCTCTTAATTTTCTGTCTATATTAGGGACATTAATAGTTTTCTATCATAGCCACATTTGGTTACTTTATTTACCAGTTTTAGTGAGTTTGAATAGTAGTCTTGGTCAGTGTGGTACAGATCCTTCTTGTTCTGATTAATTTCCTTTTGGAATACCCTTTTTAAGATGGTGAGGATGACATGAGTATTGCCAGCTATGTCTTTCCTATATAGTTCTGCAAGTTCTGCAAGAATTTATTAATTTTCTCCCTTAAGTGTTATATCCAAATAATTTATGTTTACTTTCTAACTGGTGGGTGAATATTAAATTTAAATAATTCATATTAAGGAATTTAACAAAATCCTCAATTTAATTTTTTTCCCCTGCCAGATAAACAGAAGATTGTCTATGTATCTGGCATAGAAATCAATATGTTTACAATATATGTTGTCCAGGCCAAAAATGTACAAAGCTTCAAACCAATCCAAAAATAAATTGGCATATCAGTGGGCAAATTTTGCCCCCATCCCTGTGCCACATATTTGAAGGTAGAATTCAGAATCAAACAAAGAAATTATGAGTTAGAAGAAATCTCAGTGCTTCCAAAACAAAATCAATCAGCTCCGGTAAAAAGCTACTTTTAAGTAAAAGATGATATTCAACAGCTTTAATCCCTAATTCATGTGGGATTCATGAATAAAGTGATGAAACATCTACTTTGAGCCACACATTACCATCTTTTCAATGTTTTTCATTTAACATCTGTAATACATGTGTGTTGTCTTTTAAGAAATCAGGAAGGGCCTGAACATATGGCTGAAGGAGATTGTCTACCCATTCACTCAAATCACTCACCCAGTGAGGCCACACTTGAAACAATTGACCTCCCTGGTGGGGCAGGTCAGATCCTTGTGAATTTTAGAAACTATCCTAAAGTTGGCAGTTACAGGAGTGAGGTTGTATAGGTAGTCACATAATTGTCTATGCAAAATTCCTAAATGTAAACCCCAATCAAGTAACTTCCCAAGTTCTTTCTGGTATATAGTTGTATGGTCCCTAGTAAGTTTAAGGTAAATATTAGTATAATCTAATTGTTTCTTTAATTCCCTATGTGTTGGGTTTGTTCTATGTTTTTTTTTGTGGTTTTACACTTAATATAGACGTACTAGGTCACTGAGATTTTTCCAGGAACAGATCAATGTATTGATTCCTTGATTGAACAGGGTAAAAAGTACTCGTTAAAGGTTTGTGTTATATTTCTTATGTTTGTGAACACTCAATTGTTGACTCGGTGCCCAATAAATTCCAAAACATTAGCTGTTTAACCATTTCGGGACTGGGTTAAAGTGTCTACATCGGAACAACTGTTCCGATGTAGACAAATAGAAATCACACGATCGTGCACACGATTTTCCTACATTAGGAAATTTCTTTATTCTTAGACCTCGTGGGATAATTGCTGAATTTATGTATTTGTCCAGATAAATCAATTCGTACCACAAATTGAGTTCCTTCACTCTGAGGTTTTCCATTGTTAGAAAGAGTTGTCGTAGTTCTCCTGTCTGGATTTGATCAGGGGTAAGCTCCTCCCTATGCTCCAGGTATGTAATTTTTCCATTGAAAATATCCTCCAATGCAGTAGAATGTGCCATTATGAAAAAATCTGTAGAAATAAGAAATGTCCGTTTGTAGACATGCTTAACTAGTATTAGCACAAACCATGTGTAAAGTTGTGTCAGAAAAAAATGTTTCTACAAGTCTTGTATGATTGTATAACAACTTTTTCAACACTCTCCTCAGGACATAAATTGCAGACTACACAAACATACTGACACCGTTATACTTTTACCCCAGACAATCCTTAAAGTAAATCTCAAATTTTCTACACACACATTATATATATATAATAATATAATTATAATAATAATCTTCCCAAACAAGGCTACAGAATGTAATATAATAAAAAACATAATGCGTATTATACCACTATTGAAACATATCAGCAGAGGTTATGGAATAGGAGTATAATGTAGATCCATCAGAGGAGGCAAAAGATCAGTCTCACTATGGAAGGTTTGTGACAACATTTCCCATGAGGTGAAAAAGAGAACCACTAACCATACCCCATATACATCCCTATGACAATCACTGTACTCTGTGGGGGAAAATGCCTCATTCTTCACTTTCCTCCAGCGGAGGCAAAGACGAGACTAAGTTGCCAGTGAGGTGGGAGGGGTTTTACAGAGTGGCAGGAAAGACTGATTCACAGGAGTAATGGATAGTGGACACTCACCACCTGGATGAAAGAAAAATGGAGGAATAATTTGTGTAGGTACCTCACAGAAAGAAAAGAAAAAAAAAGGGTAAAAATGTATGTTTAAATGCAATGAAGGCTAAACTACTATAAACATCTCTAGGACAGGTGTGAAAATGACTTGGCAGTCAAAGGGTTAAACCATTATGCAGGGGTTAAGACAGTTATATACAAGCAACAGTGCAATAATAAAATGCACTTTTTAAATCTGTTTTGAAGGGACATGAAACCCAAATGTTGCTAATGTATAACATTATTGCAAAACTGTTTCCATATAGTGCCTCAGATGCATGCACACTACTGAACTTGCATTCCTGCTTTTCAACAAAGGATAACAACAAAATTTGATACAAAAAGTAAATTGGAAAGTTGTTTAAAATTGTATGTTGTATCTGTATCAAAGAAAACATTTGGGGTTTATGTCCCTTTAAGTGCGTACTTTTAGAAAACATTTTCATGTGGTTATTTTATGCAAGTCGTGTAGTTTACCCATGATAACTTTAAGATAGCCTCCAGTTATGAAAATGTTACACTCGCACAAGTGCTATTCATGAGCATAATAAAATATATACGAGTCTGGTATAAATGCTTTCCACTCTTTTCTTGCTTTTATGTTCTCAGTCAATGCTATGGAATATGACTATGAAGGACATTTTCTGTGAAGAATAAACGGCTATTTTTAGAACCAGTTCCTAGAAGGTAATTACTATTTCATTTTTTTTTTTTTTTAAATATAATACAGAATTATTTTTTTTAAAGGCATATATGGTATGTAGTTCCATGCCATCCTAACGGCGTTAAAGTCCAGTGCTGTTAGGATGGCATGGAACATCCTAACAGCGTTAAGGGGTTAAAAAAGAAATACATTGTTGCTGAAATGAAATATAGATTTCTTGTGTACATATAAATCTGCACTTAGCAATGAAGTCCAAATAAACGTTTCAAAGTTTTCAAAATCTGACTGGCCGCCAGCTGAAAGAAAAACCATCACACTCCTAGCACTGAAAGCTCTGTATTTATAAAATTGTAACTAGTTATATAAAATATATTGATCTTGCCTTGATTGTTTATCTATAAATAAGAGATTCAACCAGAAGTAGAGATCCTCTCATATATTAAAGGACAGTAATGTCAAAATTAAAGTTTTCATGGATTTGATAGAATGGAAGCACTTTCCAATTTACATGAAAAGTAAACCTAGTTAGCTCATAGGATCTCAGGAGTGTACACATCTAGTACTTTATGGCAGGAGTCAGCAACCTTGGGCCCCCAGATGTTTTGGAACTACATTTTCCATGATGCCCATACAGCCTAAAGAGTGTCTCAGCTTCATGTGAAATGTAGTTCCAAAACATCTGGGGGCCCAAGGTAAAACTATGTAGGCTCATTAGAGTGCACGTCTTTAATACTCTATGGCAGAGCTTGAGAAAGGGGCAGGTGCCCCGAAACGTTGCTCCTAATAAAGGTATAGCCTTCATACCGTGTGCCACCTTGCTTTTTGTTATTTAATACTCTATTGCACCATGTTTGCAGCATTGTTGTAAACACTGCTGCCATAGAGTACTAAAAAAAAAAAAAGGTTGTAGAAGGAATATTAGAGTCAATGTAAATATAAACAACTAGACAAGGTTAATTTATACAGTATACCCTATGGATAAACTAAAAACACATAAATCATGCAAATTTTACATTAATCACATCAAAACAAATCCCATCAATGATAAAAAAAAAGCTAAAAATATTAGTGTGTCCTGGGACATCTCCCAAAAACCCCCCACCTGTGATGTGTTATAACGGGTGTATCCAAAAGCAGGCTGAGTAAATCTGCTTATGAGAGATCCTCTGCTTTGTTAGATTTCCCCAAAGTATTAGTTCAATTGTTATAAATGCACACTCCAAAAGTTATCTTGCTAGCAATGCTATATACGTTTTAACGATAAGTTATAAGTATCTGTAGAACAGTTTCCATTAATATAGGGTACTCACTCTTTAGCGTTAAACAGTTTACCTTAAAACTTTTGTCGTAATCCCAGCAGCGTTCTATTGTTCACACCCGGTGTTCTCGCATCTCCGATACTGTCATGTGCCCTGACGAACTTCAAACACCTGTAGCCGGATACTTGGATTTGCTATTGAGCAGTTCTTATGTCTCTCCGCAACTTACAGCTGATCAGGCTATTATATTGTTTGGGAGTTTTTCTTCCTGCACTTTAGTACAATGTACACAGGATCCGTCAATGGTTCCTTTAGCTGATATTTTATAGCCGCTGAGCCACAAAGTATAATTGTCACTTGTTGGGTCCAAAAGCCACATATATCAAATGAGTATCCCACAGACTGTACAGGTATACAAAATAAAAACAGCTTGTGCTATATTCATCAACACGTTCTGCCCTCACTTTATCAAGATGGTTGATAGCAAAGGGGGGGGGCATGATTTTTTTTTAATGTGATGTCCAACAAAAATAGGTGTAATGGACCAGTGCCAAGATTCTTTTGGCCATATAGTGTATTTGACATTTGTTGCACCCAAAAAAAAAAAAAAAAAAACTTGCCCCCACACATACCTTAAATAGGAACACATTTCTAAATGTAAAAGATTACAATAAGGCAACTATTTATATAAACATTTAATTTACAGACAGCAAAATAGTTCATAATGTATAACATACTAAAAAAATCATTATGAATTATTTATCTTTCATGGATAGACAATATATTACGACATTTTTTTATATAAAAACAAGAGTCATATGCAATTTAAAACAATAAAATACAGTCGCTCACAATTTCTGTCAAGTAAGTTACATGTAGATTTAAATGTGAAACATGCCCCAGCAAGGACTTGTATACAATGAACTAACTTGTAGTTACAACCCTGTGAATGCAGTGATCCATTAGTTTAATTTCATGTCTAAAATGACCCCCCACCCCCCCACACACACACACACACTAGAGTCATTGTTAGTCTAATGAATTTTAAATATAAATATATCTAAAGAAAAAAAGTGAAAAGGCATAGTTTTTTTTTTTGAGGATTAAACTCAATTTGAATTCCCCATAAATTATTTTTACTACTCAAAAATTATAATTTTTTTTTACCCCTTTAATTCTCAAATATGTGTTTCTAGCTCTATTGAGTAGCTGTCATACATACTTAGCATATCCCTGCTACATTTGATGATTGCTTAATCAGTACAGTAGTTCATTTATATAGGTATCTAATTAAGAGTAGATAGTGACTTTTAAAAGGTTATGTCCCTGGACTAAAAACCATGCAACTTTTGATAAAAAAAACAAACACTTTTAAAACACATTTATTATATAAGCAGATATTTTGCAATACTGTACAATGCTTACTTTCCGATATATATGCGCTATTCACAAATAAAAAAAATAAAGTCCCCATAATATTTTATAGGGATGTCTACATGTCACACCTTCTTAGAGACATGGAACCAATTTTTTTTCCTTTCATGATTCAGATACCGAACCTTCCAATTTATTTCTATTATGTATTTGTTCCTGTTCTCTGGGTATCCTTTGTTGAAAAGTATACATAGGTAGACTTTGAAGCTGTGGATTGGTGGCTGCACGTATATGCCTCTTGTCATTGTTTTTCAGCCAACTACCAGTAGTGCATTGTTTCTTCAACAAAGGATACAAAGAGAATGAAGAAAATGTGTTAATATAAGTAAAATGTTTAAAATTGCATGCTCTATCTGAATGATGAAAGAAAAAAAATTGAGTTTCATGTCCCTTTAAGATCTCATCCCCTTGTTATCTTGCTGAAAAACTGTCAAATGACTGGGTCAGATGGGATTTTTCACCCTTTACAGTTGACCAAGTGTTCAGTTGCGTTATGTACAAGGCAAGTTGCATTAGGTGGCCTACGCTACAGTTTAACCTGCTCATATGGCCCTATCCATGCATCAGCCAACTCCCTTAGCATATTATATCGCCTCTGGAATTGCTCGTCACTGCACTCTGCCAGGGACTTTGCAATCTGGCTTGTCACATCGTCTACGCTAAATTGTTTTTCATGGTTGTCTTTACTTTCACAATTAAATATTTCTAAGATATCTGCTGATAACTGAACTGTTGTATCTTCCTCAATACTCTCACTATGCCAGAAACTTGGAATCATTACTGGTTCTACAGGCTTTTTGCTGGTGACGAGCACAGTCAGGATGTGGCGGCAGGGAAGCTGCAGGAACTGGTTAAAGTAACAAGTGCATGATTTCAGGTTATTTGATAAATGCTGGGGGGTTTCTAGCAATGTAATGTTCATATCACCATTCTGTGTGTCAAACAATTTCTCAGACTTCAAAGCAATGGACAACTCTTTTGAGCAAAGTTTGAAAGCTGCAGGAATACAGATGCGGTCTAGAGAATCGCGTATTAGTACTTCAGTCTCTGTTTCATTAGCAGCATCCCCATCAACAACTGCTTCATTTGGGGTGCACTTCAGCAAGTCTAGTTCATGAGGTCTGCAGGAACGCACATCAGGCACACCACAGTCTACAGTTTGGTCCTGGATGTATTTACCCAGAGCACAGATGTTGCTCTCAAAAGTGAGGTTTTTACCAAATATTTGAGTGATCTCACAGTATGTGGCTTCCATGTTCTGGTAATACAAATAGGATTCATATTTACTTCTCCAGCGATGGAGGGCCCAGACACGATCCACCAACAGCAATTCAACATTCATTTTCTTCAACAAATCCTTATTTGCAAACTTATGGATAAGTGTGTACAAACTGTGGAGGTTCTGCCCTGTGGCTGAGCACATAGCTTTTCTCAGGATATTTACTAGCAAACCGTGGATGTCAGCAGAAATGTAAAAATGTTGCTGCAACTTTCGGCATATATGGAATGCTGAGGGTACAATCTCTACAGAAGGGAACACTTTGATAATAGCTTCCATACCTATAAAGTTTGGGTCCACAAGAAAGATTTTTATCATTAACCAGTTAGGGTTGAAGTCTTTAAAATGACTGAACATTTTTACAAGGCATTCAGGGGATTCATTTTTAGGAACTGCAATATGCATAATCTTTGATGCATTATTTTTGGATGTCAAACGGGGACCATCCACTAAGAAAATGTATAAGGATTTCCCCTTTCCATTGTGGGCCTGTAATAGCAGTAGCATTTCTGGGTACTGAAAAAACACTTTTGACATCAGACTGGTCTGGAAGCTTAAGCTTATTAGTTCATCAGCTTTGTTTAATTCATATTTCAGTTGTGACCCAGGGTTGTATCTCAGCAGCTTCTGCACTGTAAAAGTTGCCATTTTCTCTTATGTGTGCCAAGATCACTAAACCTGGCTGCTCTGCATCTGTCAAAAAAAAATTATATAAATTAAACACTATTTAACAAATCATGGCACCCTGGGGTGCAATACATTTAGTATTCAAGTCAACCCCCCTTATTTTAAGAATAGGGGAGCCTAATTTAATCAAAGGAAGACTGCACAACATTACTATTAATGGTGTAGAAACATTTCACCAACTTAAAGGGACACTGAACCCAAAATTTTTCTTTTGTGATTCAAATAGAGCATGCAATTTTAAGCAACTTTCTAATTTGCTCCTACTATCAATTTTTCTTCTTTCTCTAGCTATCTTTATTTGAAAAAGAAGGCATCTAAGCTATTTTTTTTTGTTCAGTCCTGGACAGCACTTGTTTTTTGGTCTGTTAAATTAATCAACCAATCAGCAAGAACAATCCAGGTTGTTTACCAAAAATGGG
>CAJPDP010986913.1:0-11394 GCA_905336975.1 Bombina variegata variegata
TTAAAGCCTTTTGCTTCCTTTTTTTTCTAACACATGAGACCTCATACCTTTGAGCTCTTATATTTGTTTAATGCAATTTTTAATTATTTTTTTATCAGAATGTTATTATGAGTGTCACTGTACTTTTTGTGCAACTTTTTGTTTGTTTTTTAACCGCATGCACGTTAAATTTGATTGCTGTCAAGCGAACACTTTTTATTTCAACACATGCTAATTTCCGATGTACACAAATAGCTTCAAAATAACACTTATTACTCGCGTGCAACAGTAATTGCTCCACATTTATAATCTAGCGCTTTGTTTGCCGTCCCAACCAACAATGGTATCTATATGAGAAACATTGTTATACTTAGAAAGTCACTGTAAAATTTTAAAGAAAAATAACATCATTAATTTGGTCTGATTGATAACTTCAATATGTATAGACAGGATTTTTAAAGAAGTACTTTCCAAATTTCTAGTGGGTAATAGCAGTCTGTCTGTTCTTGTTTTTTTTTTTTTTTTTCTATTTCAGATAAATGGCCATCATGATAATCATTTTTTAATTAATTAAAGCATCTATGTTTATTTGAGGCTCTGAACCCTTCACAGTTTCACAGTTTGCCTTCTTATGATTTTGAGAACGAAGGATTAACCTGTTGGATATAAAAAATGTTCAGTAGAGATTAATGCTTTGAGAATGTTCTGGATTAGCCAGGCTTTGTTATGCTTCCTTGGTGCGTAATTAGATTGCGTTATACCTGCAAGTTACAGTGAAATTACAGTTTTATTACTACCCAGGTTTCTGTTGAATAAAGTGACAAGACAAAGATCATTCTTTCTACACATTCTTGGGGATAGCTAACTTTAACTGGTTTCATTGGTTAATATATATTTATTTGTGTTTATTTCTTTGAGGGCCATTGAGCAATTAAGAAATATGTATTGTTCTTATGTATAAGCAGCCTTTAAAAGAGAAACACTTTAGCTAGGCTATGCTATTGTTTTGACTTGTACAATAGTAACATGCAAATATATATTAGTGTTATTGTGCACATATACACATTCAGGATTATCATTCACCTTTCATCTCAATCATTATACATCCATTGCTTTCAAAGGAATATTGCTATTGTAAGACTGAAGCACTGACAAATATCTCCCTGGCTTAGACACATACAGTGACTAGTTCTCCAGTATGGATGATGGCCCAATAATAAGCACTGGTAGGAAACAAGTTGATCTAAGGTCCTTATGTTGGACAAGTCTGATTTATCCACTTGTTACTCATTTATAATATCATGTTGTCATGGAGGATGTAGTCTATGATGTCACAAGTAAACATAGAATACAAATATCTAAAGTTTGGTTTTAATAAGCACATTTGTTCATGCATTTTCTCTTGTTCTGGCTTAAACAGATGGTTAAATGTATAAGTTTATTTGTCAATATGTTTTCCTATTTTAGCTATCAATATAACAATTAATTATAAATTGTCTTTACAGCAAAATGAACTCAACATTGTGGTGCCAGATTAAAAGAGTAGCTTTTGGTGTTTAGTTATTATTATTATCGCTTATTTGTAGAGCACAAACAGATTTTGCAGCGCTAGTTTAAAAGGCAGCAAACCATGACTCTAAGATAACAATATTTATACAGAATTTTTTAGAAACCACAAATTATTAAGAACATTATAAACCCAAAACAGTACAATTTGTATATATTTATGAATGAATGAATGTTTGGTAATTATGTAAATAAAAAAGATTATATACAATATATAGGAAATCTGTGATCTAAAGTGGTATTTATCTTTTAGTCAGATTAAGGTTTCAACAAATAATTTGAAACCATTCTTGGCCAAGGCTAAAAGTTTGATAATAATATCTTAAAGTAAAATGCTAAGAATTAGGCAAATATCATATTAAGTCAAGGAACATTTCTGCACCAGCTCTCAAAAGATATATTCTCTGGAGAGTCTGAGAGACCTAGATTCTGTATTCAGTAGGGGACTCTATAACAAGCACTTTCAGTTATTCCCCAGTATGGGTAAGAGGAAGTCAGTTCTAAAAAGGTGTATTTAATGATCTGAGCACAAACTATGGAGAACAGATACAGTTCCATATTAACTGTGTAGATCTGCTGGAAAAATGCTGGTTATGGCCTTGAGGGTTCTACAATACTCAGCCAAATATTATTACTATGGATCCTATGACATACTTTTAATTCTGGTATTGTGATAAAGGTCCCATGATAAAAGGATTGTCACAATAGCTCTATGTTATAAGGTATCAGCAATGCCATCAAGATTGAAGGTGAAATGGTCTAAAGGGATGAAATCACTGTTAGAAGTAGTCTCACAAAAAGGTGTTTTACTACACTACAGTATACTGTAGGAGGTGAGGGTTCTCTGCCACTGGCAAAATGTTAAAATCAACATTGCCATGTGGTATCTAAAATTTCCATTTAGGCAGTATTGAATGACAATGCAATTTACATTTATGAAGCAAAACTGAAACCCTTATTTTACAATACAATAGGGAAACTTGTATATGGATATTAACCCTATATGAGCTGGGGTATTGTGGGTAGATTGTATATGTGTATATATATTATAGATATGTTTTATACTATAAAATAGTGTATTGTGTATTTAAATAAAAGTGCAGTTTTTTCTTTTTTGTAGCAAGATTTTGAAAACTTCTTAAAGTTAGTTCACACAGTACAAAATGGGTTAATTTCTCATATCATGGACTCACTGTACAAAAAGTTTGGTACAGTAGGTCTGCGATACTAGAAATAAACACGTTCAGTACAGAGTAAACTTGTAGCGGCTAAAAAAATCTAATGTTAAAAAATCCTCATTTTAACATATGTTTTACATTGTGCAATGTTTACAAAATACACTATTGTAAAACGAAAAAGTCAGGACTATCTTCAACAGGATATTAATATCTTGTACACAAAATTATGTTCCTTAAAATAAAAATCATACCAAAAATTAAAAATAAATTAAAAATATTTGTTTAAATGACAAGCTTAGTTAAAATACATAATATACTATTTTATAGTATAATACATACATATATATATCAATCATTAACAATATACCCACAATCCCCCAGCTGATATAGGTTTATAATTTTTGTGTTCTTTATTAACAATGGTGATCACGTACATAGCGAATATAATGACATTCCATGGGAGTAACCTGTTTAATAATGGGGAAACTTTGCAGGTATGTTCTAATGTTCTAAACAAAACCCGCTAGCTTAGGTGAATAATTTCACACATACCTGTCTTGCCACCCTTTCAGTGGCAACATGATGAGCAATTGTAAGAAATATACTGCATTTACTATGAAATAATTTGCATATAGGTTATTTGAACTATAACTAAAAAAAAATGTTTTTTATATTTACTGAAAGCACATTATATTTTGTGTAAACATGTTTTGAGAACATGACCCCTCCACACTGCTGAGATCTGTGTTCACTGGCAATCTGCTTAGAACAGTGGTCTCAAAGTACTGGCCCTGGGGCCAAATGTGGCCCTCAAGATAGTTTAATCTGGCCCTCCCTTGTTTTTTAGGTAAATCATTCATTTGGGCCGGTCAATTTTTTTAAGGGTTCTAAGAGTTGTAACTAGTTGGTGCTCTGTACAGACTTTCACAAGATAGATATAACAAGCAGGCATTGTCCAGTATAGACTCCCACCATGCACTGCTTAGATAAATGTCACTTTTTTACACAGTTATACAGTTATAGAATAATCACTTTATTTGGCATTCACAAGATAACTATAGACAACTGAGTATATTTATTGTGGACTACAACGCCCACCATGCACCACTACTTAGGTAAATGTCACTTTTAGTTCCTAGCATATCCAGTTAAAGAGCACTCACTCTGTTATAGTGGCCCCCATGGGAGAAGGGCACTTGGCCAGTGGCCCCAAGATACACTGCGCTTGAGACCCCTGGCTTGGAGTATTTAAAGGCTTTTCTTTCCTATGAATGGCACATTGCCACTCATCTGTACAGCGAGGGTCAGTCTACTTTCTTATAATGTTTCATCAGCTTTGTGACCCTGGCAAGAATGAAATTAACATTTCTCTGCTGACCTGGCAATCCTTTTATCATTGGAACTCCAACTCCAGTGGTAAAAAGGAGTATCTGGTTTCTGCTTTAACCTAATAAGCATGTAATTGCACTTCTGGAAGTACCAATCAATTTCAATATGCTTCAGTATAATAGGAGAACTGAAACATAAAAATGCAGATCATCCCTGTTTCAAAACAGTGACTGCAAAGATTATTATTATTATTTACTTTTACTATTATCTAATTTATTTTGGTCTCTTGGTATCTATAGTTGAAAAGGGTACCTAGGTAGGCTCAGTAGCTACTGATTTGTGGCGGCACATATATTCCTCATGTTATTGGCTTACCAAATGCCTTCAGCTAGCTCCCAGCTGCTTCTTCAACAAAGGATAGCAAGAGAATGAATGAAATTAGATGATAAGTAAACTGGAAAGTTGTTTAAAATTGTATTCTCTATCTAAATCATGAAAGACCAAATTTTGGTTTTCATGTCCCTTTTAATAGGAGAGCAACTCTGAATCACATTCCTCAAAAGTACTAGTTGAGTCTTTAACAAATAATAACTGAAATGTACTGCTGGCTGAATGAAGAATGAACAATACGTTTGAGCATCTGTATATTTGATTACAATGAGCTTGTTACAGTAGTTATTTTTACTGACCTTTTAAGAAACAAGATGATTTGCCCTCTGACTTGTTCGGAGCTGAGATTTCATGGAACTGGCCAACATGAAAGACTCTGATTCTGCCCATTGTCTTCACTACTTAACAAGACAAGCGGCTCTCACAACTGATGCTACAATAAATTTGTGAATATTTGGTTACTAAACTTAGAATAATCTGCATGATCAAGGATTTATTTTGAATTAATTGTATTATTTATACAGAATTTTCTTCCCAAGGAAATAAAAAGATATCTTGCCAGTTCTTCCACTAGTCTTTGGCATACAAACAAAAAAACATAATGAATTAAATTCATACAACAGTGAATAAATTACATTAATTTCAGATTAACTGCTTTATTAACTGGAGAAATGTCTTGTCCTCTGAAACTGGAAAAATAAATGGTAATTGATTTGGACAAGTCAACCTTCCTCTCTAGGATGACCTGCTGGGAAACATTGCCCTTGTATGTGTTTACATATTTCATTTATATAAATGTGCTAGCTATATCTATAATATATATTGTGTCTTTAATTAAATAAAGTGTAACCTACATTATATTTCACTGTACAAATTTATTTTTATTATTATTATTATTATTATTATTATTAATAATAATAATAATAACAAGGTTTAATGACAAAGGGCTAGATTACGAGTGGTGCTCTAACTGTTACGTGCATGCGTTATTGGGTTTATCACAGCTATTTGTGCACTTCAGAAGTATTGATCATATTACAAGTTAAAAGGAAACGCGTTTATTCAAGCGCATTTTAATTTAATGTGCGTCAGAGTAGCGTGACTTTAGAGCTCTGGTTAACTGGTATGCTCAAATAAAAGTTGCACAAAACACATCACAAATACATTTAAAAGCACAGTTGAAGGGGGCAGAGCCAGCAGCACACACAATAGGTCGCAGACTCTCAGAGCTCCAGGTCAAATTTATCTAAAAATATCCAAAGACCAGATTCAGATACGTATGTAGCCTCTACCTTTGTGGGATTTCCTATTTAATTTCCAACCAGCACCTGGAGGACACTAAATTTTGCTATTAAAATACTAGTTTTGTGCCTAGTTTAGAAAATCTGCTCTGTATCTGCAAAGACGGCAGCCATCTTATCACCCTCGTGGGAATTCAATTAGCATGGCTAGTGTTTACCAGATATTGGCTGAGCTCAACAGACTTCTAACCTATCATCAAATTGAATTTACTGTAGCTTTGAATAAAGCAGTTGAACCCGTGGAAGACAGTGGGATTTCGACGGCGATAACTCCAAACTCAGCTGAGGTGAATACTACTATCGGGGATGCTTTGGGGCCCCAGCATCATCTGCATATCTCTGACATAGCAACAGCTGAGGTTGCAACATATTATGAGGTTGAGAAGATTGTCACTGAGCTATGCTACCAAGCGCAGTCCTCAAGAGTCAAATCGGAGAGATCTTTACCCAAATAGATCGTCCGGGAAAGGGGGAGAGCCAAGGTTCTCGAACACTCTCAAAGTGCTTTAATGCTATTGGCAATGACCATCATCCGGACGAGCACAGCGTTTCTCCCATGGGCCTAGAAATAAAGACAGCATCACAACACACCTCTTTCAAATGGAGGCAGTGTTACCTGATCCATTTAATCTGGTATAAGATCTTCGAGGCAAATGATGAAAGGTTATACCCCAAGCTTGAGGTACAGATGTGGAGAACAGGCATAGGTTAGAAAACGACACGTCACCATTTATGCTCTGTTGTTTGGTGGCAATCTGCTATACCCAGAAAGAACTCTATAACTTCACCCACATTTTTGATGAGCTCTGTGTGAGTCTCTTTGTTTTTTTTCACCGGTGATGGCCCAATTAAAGGTGACTGGTCCGTACTGTTGCACAAGTAAATTGCTAGACTCCACTCAAAGGCTTTCTGGGGATCTGCTCCTGCTATACTTCATAGTAGTTAAATGGTTTATCAGTTTTATTTGTATATCACATTTGTATATTCACATTGGTTGATTTTATGTTATGGTAGGTTAAAAGTAACCTAGGATGGTTGCTAGAAGGACTCCTTGTACATGGTATGTACCTTTTCCAAAAACTCTGTTGCTCAGCTGAGGAGTTGGGAGAAAACTAAGAGTAGATAACTTGCATGACACATTGCATACATATAGCTCATGTTCCACTGTACCTGTTTAGGATTTAATAATTAACCTTATATATCTTATATATGCTATTCCAAGGATATTATCATGAAATATATGTCATACTCCATTCTATTTTCTAAGGAAACTCATTTTATATAAGAAATACATACATAAGCAAATGACCTAGGAGTTCACTTTATGGTTATATATTTTTATAGTGTATAAAATATTATGCAAGCTTAAAATTTAAGTATTTTATATTAGTTTTTTACTGGATTTTTTGAGGGAGAAGCTGCCCTAGAACAAGGTCATCCTCATTAATAGCCATATCCCCCATTCATATTATGGTCTCCTAATCCTGGTGTTTCTCTAATGGGTGATTTCTAAGATAGATTTATCCTCTTAGGAGCATAACATTTCTTCGGACAAAGTGTACCTGATTTCATACTCTTAAATTGACAACTTAATGACTTGCTAATACGGTCTAGTTTATGACATAATAGAGTAACCACCCTGTGTTATATATGGAGTCTGATTGCCTCTTGCTATGGTAGCCTATCACCAATTACACATCTACCCTCTAACATGTTTAAACTACCTACTTAAAGCTATATAGATCATTTTTACTTTGTTCTTTTTCCTATTATAGCTGCTGGCTCTTTTACCATCTCCCCCTCAACAAACCTAAAGTACTCTGGATTAAATAAACCACGTCCAGAGATTAAATGTGCAGTTTTCCTCGCAAAAATACCGCAAACAATTAACACATTTCTTTATATATTGTAGTCAGAACCTCATGTGTATATATTTTTTATACGATATCTCTGTGTACTTCTAACAAGAATTCTATGCTTATATCTTTTATGTTACATGGTGGTTCTATCTTAGCATGATTAATATTCTATTACTTTTCATCCCACATTACAAACGTTTTATATATCACACTGCTTTATCAAGGTGGGAAAGCATTCTTTCATATATCTTTACTGCCACTTTTCAAATATAAACGAAAATGAGGATTATAGAGTATTTGAGTTACCGTATATTGTTATACTATTTTAGCTTTTTTTTCTTTTTTAATATATCTTATTTTATGGAAAAAGTTTGTTCCTTTTCTACTATATGTATACTGTACATGGCTAGATGATGTAAACTCTTCCTCTTTTCGCGTTGTAATATTTGGAAAATCTAATAAAAATTATTTTTAAAAAAAAAAGCACAACTGAACTCATAATAACTCCATCTAATAAAAATTGTTAACAAAATGCAATCAAAAGTTATATATATATATATATGCATTGGAGCCCTTTGCAGTCAAGTAGTTGAAAACAGGAAATTTTGTATTTATGCAATATTAATTTTATTTGATTATATAAACTGTTTAACTATGTATGTTCTGTAAATATTTCCCATTCCAATGTTCTTCAAATAGGGGAATGTGTTCTATGTATCTTTAAATGCATATTCCTATATAAATCTGTATTAATCTATACCTATATATAATCATCTATATATAAATATAGGTATAGATATATATTTTACCAAAACAAAAAATAAATATATATGTGTGTATTTATAAATAAATAGAACATATTCTGCTATGTGAAGATCATTGGAATGTGAAATATTCATATTTTCATGTCAGGTTAGCACACTTGAGAAAATGCGACTGGGTTTGCGCACGAGTATGTTTTTTTCCACTTTTTGAGCTTCATTGACTGGGGGAATAAGTTGTAATACGAGAGCTACCTGATGCATGGAAAAAGCTTACTTCTAGCGGTGGCTTTTGTATGTTCATGTGCAAAATAAAGTAAATTGCCAGCAAACTATACTGGTGCAGTAAAAACCCCAAACCTTCTGTAATCACTACTAGTAATCTGAAAATGTCAGCCTTGTACAGGATAATAAGTTTTCCAATGTGAAACATTACGTATTTTTTAAAAAGCGTTAGCACAGACACTGCTATCAGATCCGTGCAAGCATATGCTGTTGTTATATCTGTAACCCTTTCAATCATAGGCAAAATTCTGTTTTCATTTATTAGATATTTCTTTCTGCCTAAATATCTCTTGTCGGTATTTGTATGCTTAATAAAAAGGTCACTGTAATTAATATTAATCACATTTAATATAGTATAAAATGGTGTTATATATTACATCAAATGAAAAGTTATAGAACAATATGCTTTATTTCCATGTGCAATGTAAATTAAAACTTCTCAGATTCTATTACTATAATTTGAGATGATGCATAGATTAAATGGTGTACATGAAACTGCACTTAGTTGACATGATGTCTAAATGAAATAATGCATAGATTGATCTCATGGATAATGGTGCCACTTTAGCTCCACAATATTATCTAATTGGAACTCAGTTCATCCACTTTAATGTGTGGTACAAATGGAAATAAAAATTAATATGGATTTAATAAATGCATAATGTCTGCATTATTTCCTTTTAAATTGCATATTTTTGTCTTTATAATCAATTTTTTTTTTCTTTTTCGTATTAAATTTTTATTAAGCGAAATCTCAAATATGGTTTGGATTGGTGTTGTAATTTGTATTCCCCAATTATATTACATCTGTATAATTAATACTAGTTTGAGCTTTTGAGGTTTAAAATATTGTAGAACATTTCCCTAAAAAAAAAAAAAAGATTCTGCAAAACATACAAATGAACTAGTTAAGGTCAGTGAAACAGCTATAATCATTTGTATCTTTAGTTTTTTATGTTCTCTATATGAATAATACATTATAACAAACAGAATGTTGCAGACGTAGTACATTTGGGACATTTTTCTGCCCTGTCTTTTTATTTTACATATTTTGGGTTCCTTTGCAAGAGAGCTAGTCACTTTGAAACATTAGACCTCTCTGTTGTAGCACAAACTTGAATGCATCTTGATATTATGGCAACCTGGTTGCAAATGTTTAGACTTTCTCACATAACAGTGTTCCTTTTTAATTCATTATCTTATATTGTATAATAAGTAATGCAAAATGGGATCTGCAAGCCTTTGAAATATTCAGAGTTGTATGTAAATGAGCATTACCTATGGTTCTCGGACTGGAGAATTATGCTTTGATGTACATTTCTGACATTCTGAGATTATAAAGAAGAAAAGAACTTTAATTTTATTAAGAAATCTTAATTGAAGTTAACATAAAAGAAGTTGCATGGTGTTAATTGGTCTATTTCAGGCATAATTTGGGCCTTAGAGACCCATGTCCCTTACCCCCTGCCAAAGTGTCAAAACTCACATCTTTAATTCAACAATCTTTGTTATAATTACCTCAGGATAAGGTAAGCTTTGATTAGTCGTCCTTTTTAGTAAAAGTACAGTACACGGCTCCTTAAGAAAAATAAAGTAGAGCTGACTAAAAAGACAAACGCATGTGACAGTGATTACAGGAGAACATAGAAAAGCAATCCATCAGATGAAAGAGGTGCTTGTCATCCGTGGGTGAATTATGTCCTTTTTAACTTCTCTTTCCTTGGAGTGCTAGCAATAGAAAAAGTTTATTATCGTTTGATAATGAAGTTGATTGAAAAGGTTTAAGGCATTTACGTTTAGATTACCAAAATAAGTACCTATTGACTTAGTGGATTTTCTCTGAACTTTTAATACACCTAATCTGATGCCCTATTGTGCAGCCACTAGAATTTACCATATTGTGAACTACCAGGATACGTGCCCTGGTGATGCCTGCGTGGCACCTCATAGTAAAAGGATGCTATCTCTTTTTTACCTCTGCCTTAAGGGCAGCCTTGTCAAGAAAAGCCTTTTATCTTTCTACATGTGATTATGTCCAATATTATATTCGATAATTAGCATTCATTCAGCCATGGACTTTAAAAGCCATACTGTGCTTTGAGTTTATGTTTCTAGTTTGAAAATGCGAAAAAAAATAATAAAAAAATTACTTAACAGTACAAGACATTTCTGTATCTACTTTTCACACCAACTTGCAGATTGTAAATATTTTTTTTGTTTTTCTGTAATTAAAAGATAAACATAAATGTACATTTTGGGCCAGGTTGTGAGTGGCATCCTAACAGTTACATGCAAGCGATATCGGTTTTAGTAGAACGTAAACGCGATAGTTTGAGGGCAATTGAATTTAATGCATGTTGGAATGGCACATCTTCAGAGCTCTGGTTTATTGTTTCACAAAACAAAAAGGTGTCACAAACATATAGAAAATTCATTTATGTCACGCCGCGCCACTCTAGCCGTTGCTAGGGGGCGGCGTCTCCTTCCTTGCTCGTTACCTAGGGCTGTGTCGGTTCTGGATGCGTGTGGCACTGACATCATCGCCGCACGCTCCTCTCCTTCTCTGATGCCGGTCACATGCTGTGGCGCGAATCCTACGCCTATTTAAGTGATCCTAGTACAATCTATCACTGCCCAAGTTTAGGTGTTACTTTGTGTGCTCCTGGGTGTGATAGATCATACTTTTCTTACTGCCTTATTGTTATACCGCAGCTGAGCTCTGCCTGTCTGACTACTCTGCCTCTTA
>CAJPDP010986958.1:0-10905 GCA_905336975.1 Bombina variegata variegata
GTACACAAAGGTGTTCAAGCTTAAATCTGAAGTTTACTTCTTCAGTATCAGATGAAGAAATAATACTGTTTGAATCTGAGATTTCACTCTCAGAGGCTACCAATGTATCATCCTCATCAGACGTATGAGGGAGGGCAACCTGTGTAGCAATAGGTGGAGCAGAAACCTTGCTATCTGAATCTTTAATTTTCCTCTTGCGTTTTCCCTGTAGTATAGGAAAAGCAGATAATGCCGCAGATACCACATTGGATACCTGGACAGCAAATTCTGCGGGCAAATAAACTCCTCCAGGAGGCTGAGAGGAACTGCAGGGCACTGTATGTGATGCCACAGAGGCTTGGGACGTTGGAGGAGAAAGCTGTGGCATCACCTGAGCAGCATCATCCTGAGAGACATTTGTCTTAGAGACAAAAAGTTTATCTTTAAGTTTTAAAGTCCTATCTAGACATGACAAAATTGCATGGGCAACACAATTTGGTTCTCTAAACACAACATAAACCTGTCCATAGGAACAGAATCTTGTTCCATGATATAGGAAAAAAAAATTGGCAAAAAAAAATAAAACTAAATATTCTTTATTTTTGGTACTGTCACTTTAAGAAGAAACAGAGCGGAAAATCTTTGTACTATCCACGTCCTCCCTGCTTAAGAACTTAGCCCCAGCACTTACTGACAAGAAGAACCAAGTAGAAATATTTTGACATAAAAACGGCTTTTTCAACTACTTAATGATATACCTCTACATCTCAGCTTTAAACTGAGGTGCTACCTGTCCCTCCAATAGCAAAAGGGAACCCAGCAGCCAACGAGATGTCCAGATCGCAAGCCAATCTCCCACTCGCATTCAGCTGCCGCCTGAGCTGAAGCGCAGGGTCACATGACCAGCAAAAAAAAAGCTGTGCAATCAGAAGAAAGCGCGCACTTCATAGCCGGCAAAACTGAGCAGTAAATGTACAAATAAAAGAGCCGTTGTGTAACCAGCACTAGCCGGACTGGAATTGAAAAATATAAAATGTACCTCCATTGTGCTGAGTGTCTTTAGCAAATCAAGTGACAAAAATATTTACATATATAGCCAAAAACTAAAAAAGAAAATAATGCCTGAGCCACCAATAGAGGGTTAACTCCTTCCTTCCCATGAAGGAGATTAATCCCTTAAATCTCCATAACCTACATACTTAAGTGCCTGCCCACTGCCATTAAATAATCATCTATTAAGGATTTTTTGTCCCAAAGTAAAATGCAGAGTGCAAGTCTCCCAACCTACAAGACACAAGCACTTACCTGCAGTCCGCTCACATGGCGTGAAAGGACACATACTCTTTACAGAGGCCTGTGGAAAAAAGAAAGAGTAAACCTACTCTGGCTTTCTATACTAGGGCAGCAAAATGTTAGGAAAACAAAACAAGGCCCACCTCACAAGTTCCTAACCGCTTTAAAGCCACCACTACCCTACTGAAGAGACTGACGTGGAGTACAGCTATACCCTAAAGGAAAATATCAGAGTAAACCTACGCTGTCTTAAAATAATAAACTCTTGATTGAAGTGAAATAATCCATTTTCTTTAAACACCTAAACTGTACTTCCTCCATGCACCAAGGCAAAGAGAATGACTGGGGGTTGTGGGTAAGGGAGTGATACTTAACAGTTTATCTGTGGTGCTCTTTGCCTCCTCCTGCTGGCCAAGAGTGATATTCCCAACAGTAATTAGATGATCCCGTGGACTCACCATATCTTAAGAAGAAAGAAGCTGTTAATACAGCCCTCACTATAAGCCCCATTTAGAGCCTCAATAACCAATGAGCCACATATAAAAATGTATATGCTAAGGAAAATCCACCCCACACAAGTAAGGAGATTAACCCCTAAGTCTCTGTCACATAATGAGTGCCTGCACCCTACCAATATAAATCTCCAATAAAGGATAAGTGTGTCCCAATTAATTATTGCAGCAATATCCTTTGAAGTGCAAGTCTCCAGAAGTAGACCTAGAAGACAAAAGCACTTACCTGCAAATGTAGCTGTCCAGCAGGAAGACAGCTCACAAGGTGTGAAAGGACACATACTCCTTACAGAGACCTGTAGAAAAAGAAAGAACAGAGTAACTTACTCTGGCTTTCTATACCAAGGACAGCAATATATGTTAGAAAAATTGAGCAAGGACCACCTCAATACTTTCTAACTGCTTAAAAGCCACTCAAGAAATTGATGTGGGCACAGCTATACCCAAATCCTTGCTTGCAGGGAAAAGTACCCCAAAAAAAAGGAAAAATATCTTTAGCACCTAACTTCACCTCCTCCATTGGCAGAGGCAAAGAGAATTACTGGGGGTTATGGGTAAGGATAAGTGACACTTAACAGCTTTGCTGTGGTGCTCTCTGCCTCCTCCTGCTGGCCAGGAGTGAATATCCCACTAGTCATTGGAATGACGTTGTGGACTCTCCATGTTTCAGGAAAGAAATACATTTAAAGCGTGCAGTTACATTCAACACAATCTAATAAATAATATATATTTTTTAAATTAAATAAAAAGTTATAAGGGCTCAAAGATATAAGGGTCTCAGGTGTTTTAAAAGAAGGAATGCAAAAGGGTTTTAACATCGCTAAATAGAACATATTCTGCTATATGAAGAACAAATATTAATATTTCATGTTGGGTTAGCGCACTTGAGAAAATGCAATCGGGAAAGGGTGTCATTTACCCCCTCACACACACTTTTCACTCCATTGAAGTCTATGGGGGAATATGTTAACACAACGATATTAACATTTTGGCTTTTTGCGCACGTTGAGTTAGCACTTGTATATTGTACAAAAAGCTCGCTTCTAGTGTATTATTTCTTTTGAGCGGGAGTAATAAATAGTGCTCCATTTGTAATCTAGCCCTGAATGAGTTAACAGCCTGTGGTGCCTAAATGAGTTTCAGTATATGTACTAGCCCCAAGGCAGAACATGCTGTGATCTGAGATGTAATTGCAGAAAGAAAAGGACACATGCAAGAAATGTTAGCACTTTTGCTTTGTAGTGCTGTTCCACATCAAGCTGTTCTCTTCAAACAGACCTGTGCTTTGGCTGCACTACTGTGTAAGTTTCCCATAACATAGCGCAGCCAGAGCAGTGTGCTGTTTGAAGAGAACAGTCAAATACGGAGCAGTACTAGAAAGCAGCAGTGCATTGATTGATGACTGGCTCTTAGTAACTTTTTCTAGCCTTTCCTGGTTTCCTGAAGGTAAAATGTTCTTGAGAGCAATGTACCATTTCTGTTACTATATGTTTACCTTATAATTATGTGATGTTAGACCAAGAGCAAAGGAAAGAAATGTATTCAAGAGACATTTTAAAACCTTAACAAAAAATATATTTTTTTCTTTGCAGATTTTCTGCAGTAACATTTTCAGCTGCTGTGATATATTATTAAACTTTAACAATTGCTTTATTCTTCAGTTAATCAGCACATTAACATTTGAGCTAGTACTTATAGTGTAACCGCCTAATTTTAAAAATGAATTTCATTTCAAAATGATCTGTAGATTTATTTATTTTTTACTAAAATATTATTGTAGAAAGTGGGGAAATAAATTCTGTCCCTGGATGTATTAGTTGCTTGCTTTCCCATCACTCTGTGATCTATTGGGTTTAGGTCATGTGACTGTGAAGGCCAGACAATGTGATCCTTAGTCTCCTCTTTTGTCAAATAGCACAACATGGAGATGAGTTTTGGCTTTTCAAAAAAAAAAATGATGGCACCTTAAGCACAACCCACATGAATTACTGCTGAATACTGTGGTAGCCGTGCTTGTTAAAGTAACATGAAACCCAAACTTTCCAATTTACTTCTATTATCAATTTTGTTTAATTCTCTTGGTATTCTTTATTTAAGGAGCAACAATTACTGGGAGCTAGCTGAACACAATGGTAAGCTAATGACAAAAGGCTTATATGTGCAGCCACCAATCAATGTTATGCTTTTAACAAAGGATACCTAGAAAACAAAGCAAATTAGATATAATAAGTATATTTGAAAGTTGTTTAAAAGTATGCTTTGTCTGAATCAGGAACAGGTACAACGTCCCTTTAAGTGTGCCTTCAACTATAACTAAATTACCAACTATTTCACAATGGGAACTACACATCCAGACATCATCCATTCACTGTTTCTTCATCTCAAGAAGATAGAGATTTGCTTGGGCTAAAGAAGTTGGCCAACTGCTTTATTTGCCACCTTCAGTAGTAGTTTTCTCACAACAATTCTGCCATGAAGACCGGCTTCAAATAGTCTAACCTGAACAGATAGTTATATTCAATTCAGGTAGAGCATACAATTAAAAAAAACAAAGCTCATTAACTTTGCTTTGTTCCCATGGCAGGAAATAGTGCTGCCATCTAGTTCTCTTGCAAAACTGCTGCCATATAGTGCTCCAGCTATGTGCACACTCCTGAGCATACCTCCCTCCATTTTATCCAATGATACCAAGTGAATGAAGACAATTTGATAATATAAGTAAATTAGAAAATTGTTTAAAATTGCATGCTTTATCTGAATTATGAAAGAAAAATATTGGGTTTCAAGTATAAGCTTTTAGATTCAATGGTATTTTTTTTAGCAACTTTCCAGTTTACTTTTGAGATAGATATAATTTTTTTTTTTTTTTTTTCTTGGTATCTTTTGTTGAAGAAGCAGCAATGCCCAACTGAGAGCTAGCAGAATACATTGGATGAGCCAATGACGAGGTGTATAGGTGCAGCCACCAATCGGCAGTTAGCTTCCAGTAGTTGCTTGACAAATCTGTTTAAACATTAGTAGCCAGTAAGAATATTTAGGAGCCAGGCATATTTTTAGGAGCCAGCCAGATGGATTTGTATATAGATATATGGAAAATAACCCAAAAACTTAGGAGCCAGGGGTAAAATTCTAGGAGCCAGTGGCTCCCAGGCTCCTGGGTTTGTTGAGCCCTGCAGTAGTACATTGCTGCTCCTCAGCCTACCTAGATATACTTTTCAGCAGAAGATACCAAGAGAACAAAGCAGTTTAGATAATAGAAGTAAATAAGAAAGTTGTTTAGAATTGCATTTCTAAATCACATAATTGTATTTGAATTTGATACTATACAAACAGATATCTTTTATTCTAGACTTGCAATTGCCTGTTTCTGGATTGCACAGATATTAATAAGTGTGTAGCATTTTCACAGAAATAAATCTGGCTCAGAAAATTGCAGAATGTGGCTTGAGGCTGCCTTATTTGGCATTCGGATCTTCTCAAAATAGACACGTGCACATGTCTGCTACATTCTGTGTATTTAAAATAGTTTCATCTGTAAGTTCATTATAAGTGCTACTTTTTGCTCTCCTGCAGCTCATCCTCGATCTCTGATGTCACAGTGTCGTTTGACCATAAGGAAACAGCTGAGACACCCAGGAAAGAAACAAGTTATTGGGCAACTGAACATTCCTGATTCCATGGTTAAATATTTATATTATGAGACTTAAGAGAGAATATTTCATGAACCGTAGATGCCGAGAATCCCTGGTCCCAAGAACACTTCTGCAAAAATCCATGAAACTGCATACAGCAAATAACATACACTTTCTTTTTTTATAGAATGTTGGAAAAACAGTAGAGAATATTATTTACATAAAGGTTGCTGTGTTGATTGTTCTAGAGTTTTTCTTCACATCTTTTGGTTGTTTGTTTTGCTATCAATCAATAACCGCTAATAAAGCAACGGTGTAAGTTGTGCACAAACCTACATTTCCCACTAGTTTTAACTTTTAGTGAGCCGTTTTTCATTCAAATTATTGTGTTTGTGTGTAATTTTTACTTGAACTAAAAAACATTATGTGGTGTTTAAATGGTATTTGTCAAATAATTTAATAACGGTTGACTGGTAGAACAAATGTTACATTTTGCACATTACCTTATGCTGTCAGTCACTACAAACGTTTAACATTTTGGATTAAATCTGTCCGGTATTGTGAGTTTGTAAAAAGGACATACAGGAGCAATAACACAGTTCAGATCATGACCCCTTGTTCTGTTGTTGCTCTTTTTGTGTGAAAAATACAGCGTCCGCTTTATTTAGCCCCTTAAAATGCTTCAAAGTTTCTATATTTGCCTCTCTCCCTAGACTAAGATATACATATGTCATTGAGCTTTTCTTTGCAAGCTTTATATTGTTTTAGTTGCCCTCCAGATTGCAGTTTATTTATATTGTGGAGATAAGGTCTGCAGAACTGCACACAATAGTCAAGATGAGGTCTAACTAGTGATATATAATATGGCCTAAGAACTTTAATATCCATACTGCAAATACCTCAGTCTATGCAGCCAAGCATTCTGTTGGCCTTACGGCAATACTGCATTGTTTACCAAGTTTCAAATAATCTGAAATAATAATTCCTAACTCCATTTCTTTTCTATATATATATATATATATATATATATATATATATATATATAAAGTGATTGCGTCTGTAAATAACCTTTTGGACTTTTCGTTTCTAAATGCATAACTTTGCACATATTGTACATTACTGTTCTTTACTTGGTTTAACACTCAATTCTAATTTTACCTATGCTGTTTATCGGCTCCTAATACGTGTTTTTCAAGTTTTGAGTGATTACAATGCAAATCATAACACCATTCCTATATCAGATCTTAGCATATAGAGAAAAAATGTTCTATATGATACATGGACACTATTGACTTCAGAATTTACAATATTTTGACAATACAATGGACACATCGAATTAAACATACAAAAGGTTTTGATAAAGTGCAGAACTGGACTTTCTGACATGTTTGCGAATGTTCCAATATGATATGGAATAATTGTTATTTTGCACATGTGTAATACATTCCAGATTATATTTTAGATGTATAATATGAATATATGGTCTAGATTAGTGTTTCTCAACCGTGGTCCTCAAGTACCGCCAACAGGCCAGGTTTTCATTATAGCTGAACCAGTGCACAGGTGCAATAATCAGCTGATCAGTAACCATGGTTACTAACCTGCTCTCATCCATCAGCTGATTATTTCAGCTGTGCCCTGATTCAGCTATTGAAAACCTGGCCTGTTGGGGTACTTGAGGACCGCGGTTGAGAAACAATGGTCTAGATTTATTAAACCTATATTCAGTACTATTGAATAGTCCCTCTGTAATAGTCAGAACAGGCTTTTACATATGTATATGTATTTAATAGACAGATACCTGAAATTGTGTACAGCTAACGAGACCTGCAGGAAACGCAAGAAAATGAAAATCCTAACCGTGACATCAAGAAATTGATTTGAACAATTATGCTCTTAAAATGTTTGTTTTTATTTCTTACTTGTATTTTCGTGATTGTCAGTAACAGTAATTTCGTCTTCTTAAATGGGATTTCTATAAGTAATTACTTTTTTTTTTAATCAGGATTTAAGTTTGTCATTGTGTCTTGTTTATTGGCAACAAAGATCTTTTGTACAGGTTTTTACAGTAAACAGAAGTCCCAAAAATATATGTAGCAGGGTTAGCCTTGGTAACTCAGCAGGGGCATTTAAAGTTATGAAAATCTTCAATTTTCAGAGCTAAATTACATGTAAAGGGTGCAAAATAAATGACAAAAGTATATTACGTTATTTTTCTTTACGCATAACTTTTTTTATATATAAAAATATCAAGCTGTTTACTTTCCCTTAAATTAATTTTAAAATATAAAATTTTGAAAACATCACTGAGCAAACGTGCAGGATATTCATCATGACCATATAAAAATGGCATTCAAATTAGCACTTATTAGAAACACCACTCTATCCAATTGCAACACACACTCCATTAACCTCCAAACTCCATTAACATTTTTTCTGTGATTAAGACATTATTGGTTGCAACCTTTGCCATTATGGGGAAATGAAGATTAAATATTTTGGAAAATATCAACCAGCTGTCTTTGACTTGTAAAGAGTGTGATGACAAAGTGTCCCTTTGTACCAAGTTTAAAAGATATAAATTAAAAAACCTAAATTAAATATATTCAGATTGTATCTTTATTATAGGAAGAAACTCACTGAAACTACACTACCATAGAGCTTCATGAAAAAAGCAGGGGGGGGGGTCAGACCTTTTTGTGAGTGTTAAAAATGGAGGCAAACTTTTTTTAAAAAAAAATCTCAAGTGCCCATAATACCTTTAAAAAAATGCTAAAGGTATTTTTTTACTATAAATTCACAATATTAACATTTGTTGATATATAGCAAAGATTCATAAGAAAACTAAGCACTGTGGTGGTACCCCAAACTTGTTCTAAGAACCACCTTGGACATTTGTGCCATAGGTTCGCTACTCTTGGTCTGAGTTCTGCTGGTTGCACTCCAACCTCTCTAGAGGCACTGGGGAAAAAATTGCAGAATTAAATTACAGTAAAAGCATGTCATATTTTAAATAAATATAATTACATTTGTATTTTATCTTTTTCTTTGGAAGTTAATACACAATGTTGGTACCCTCTTGTTTGCTTTATTTCTTTAATAGATTTCTCATTATTCATTATCATTGTGACTGAGAAGGAGCATTCAATAAATTATTATTACTGGATGGACTGAGACCATAATTATAGTTTTCATACTTATATTGGGATGCATATTAATTGTTTCTTCCTATTAAGTAGCAGTATTGGAGCTACCTTTACTGTTTCAATTGTTGCAATAGTTTGTGTATATTAATTAAATATGTTAGAAAATGTCAGGTAAAAATGAGATCTGAATAATTATTATTTTATCTGACACGATGAAAAGCTAATTCTTTCTGTAGAACATTGTGTCTATGAATGCCCATGGTAAATAATTACAGGATATTGAATCTGGTGGACTTGTTCCTTAAGACACTTTTAAGCATTTTTTTTTTAAATTCATATAACTATGCTCTATAGAAAAACTCTGACATTGTTATTATTACTATAATCATATACTTTTGGAGAAATGTTTATAAGGTGTAATAAGCAATAAAACAATGATATATTTTATACTGACTAGATATATGTGCTAATAATTAACTAATTATTTTACTAACTGACAAAAATAATAAAAAAAATCTAATAATATTACTAATATTTAATTTCTGCAATAAAATAGGATTACTTACTTGTTACTGATGTTCTCCACAGATCTACACTTTTGAAGCAATTTTGCCGCACTGCCGTATACCTTGGAACCACTTAAGCTGAACAATTTCAACATTCATGTGTCTGCCACCATCATCCACTTCCCCAAACGCGTTGATCCCATGTTACCGTCTTTAGTTTCACTTCTGACCAGCTGTTGGACCAAGGGGATCTGAAGATAAAGTGGAGCATGGTGGGTAAGTGCAGGTTTGTAGAGGTGATCAATGCAGAGAACATCAGCCACAAGTAAATAAAACGCGGGTAATTGGTATAATTAGGTTAGTAAATTCATGCATTTGTTAAGACTGTCCTAATTTGTTACATTAGTTATCTTTAGTACATGAAAAGGCACATGTTAGTTGTAATGTTAAGATATATTATATCATTACTATAATAAAGTTTTATATTTATAACAACTGATTATATATTATATTTATAAAACTGATAATATATGCAATAGCTAAAACCTATTATATATACCTAATATCTCTAGCATAAAATCAATATAAAATAAATTAATGATTAAAAAAAAAAATCAGCCCTTGTAATTAACTTGCCACTTAATGGCTGCATAAATGTGAATACCAATAATAAAATCAATACCACAAATATCATGTTTTTTTATGTAATCCTTCTGCAACAAAGATAATATGGAAATTTATTTATGATATTCTGCCTGTATTTTTGGTAATTATATACCCAGTACCATGTATGCCACTTCTATCTACACATTCCTCTTATCTATGTACCTAGAACACCTATCATTCTTACTGTCTCTGTTCTCTAATCCTAAATTTACATCCCATGATTGTATCTAGCAGACACCGTATCACCCCCCCCCCCACACACACACACACACACACACACAAACACACACTGGCATCATTGTGTCCTGGAAAGACCACACTGCGTACTTTCTACCGCATGTTTTCTTTTTATTAAAACAAAACCATTTCCCTCCCTCCCCATTATCCCATCCATCTTAATTATTATAAATTGTAACATCGCCTATGACGTTTGATTTATCATATTATTGCATAAAGTGCATTCTTTGGATGTGAAAACTTCCCTTGTACATGAATTTCACATACTGAAGTGTTACTGTACACAACACAATAACACTCATGTGTATTCTCACCTAGCCTCTTCCTTCTTTATTCATTTTTTAACTGTGACATTGAGAGTGAGACCGACTCAGACAACTAAGGACAGGTAGTAGGTAGGTGGGGTCACACCGGGTCAGTATTCAGTGGGTGGGATTGACGGGCACAACGAGTCACCGTCAAGAGCGGCATTATAGATAGTCTCTGGGCTGCCTGTCTCTGGGACCTTTCACTCTGGGGTCAGACCGTTAGTGGGTGGGGTTTTTGAACCGTGGGATTCATAAAAGCGGCAAATTTCAGCACTGAAGGCTTGAAGTGGGGGTGATGCAGCCAAGGTCACATGCACGTGCATTGTTTACATGAGCGCGCATGGAGCAGTGACGTGTACATGCATGCATGCGCAAAAGGTAAATAATTATTCTAATTTACACATCTATGTAAAGCCTACTCAGGATAGGGGCGGTCGGAATATGGAGCTATAATTGAACATGCAGAGAATAAAAGTAAGATTTTATAACTATTTACATTGACTTGTCCAATTTTTATGCTGCAGATGCTTTATATTTCACATTTGCTATGCACCTTTACTGATATTTCAGTTTACCATTTTGATACTATTGACTGGTCCTTTAAATGTGATCACTTAAGCACAATT